>CM033648.1:4247082-4471438 GCA_019512145.1 Engystomops pustulosus | reverse complement strand
TACAACTCTTTTGCCAGAGACCTGGGTGGGATTTGAACCCAGGACCCCAGTGCTGCAAGGCAGAAGTGCTACTCACTCCGCACCATGCGACCTTGTAAAAGGGCTCACCACTGAAGCAGACAGAGAGATTGTTTAAAAAAATAATTTCTTTTTAAATCCAGTTTTTAGAGGCAATTATTATTAGGCTATAAATAATCATATATAATAATCACAAAGAGTCACTCAATAGCACAGTCTGATGAACTGTCTTTCTCCGGATATTAAGGAGCTGTAGAAATAGTTTTTCGAATGCAATTTTTCCAAAGACGATGGTCAGTGGACTCAATTTGCACATGTAGTGCATATACATAACATTCAATTATAAAATTACAGTTTGACTTACATACAAATTCAACTTAAGGACAAACCTCTGACCCATCTTGTACGTAACTCGGGGACTGCCTATAGTGTATATCTTATTCTGAGTTGGTGAGATTTTTTTTTTCCTTCTCCCCGTCATAGAAATCACCTGCTGAGTCTCTGATATTGGTCTAAGTCAGTATTTCAGCTCTTCCAAGTACAAAATAACTTCCAGTTACTTTTTGACTGTCCAAGATCTCGATTCCCTGTCTATGTAGTTACCCCAAGATGGCCTTCCCATGTATTATATCTGCAGAGTCCTTTAGTTTCTTCCCTGGGTATCTGGTGGTGTCCAACCTATACACCCGATCACCTGAAATACATCAGTGATGTATGTATAGCAGTGATTTTCAACCTTTTTGAGCCGGGGCACACCACCAACCACAAATAGCACAAAATGAACACTAAAAGTCATAAAATGCCTCCGTTACTAATAAAAAACCCCTAGCGGCTTCCTTTACTAATAAAAAAACCCCTAGCGGCCTCCTTTACTAATAAAAACCTCTAGCGGCCTCCTTTACTAATTAAGAGCCCTAGCGGCCTCCCTTTACTAATAAAAAAACCCCTAGCGGCCTCCCTTTAATATTTAAAAGACCCTAGCGGCCCCTGTACTAATAAAAAACACCCTCGCGGCCTCCCTTTACTAATAAAAACCTCTAGCGGCCTCCCTTTACTAATAAGAGCCCCTAGCGGCCTCCCTTACTAATTAAGAGCCCCTAGCAGGCCTCCTTTAATAATTAAAAGACCCTAGCGGCTCCCTTTTACTATATTAAGAGACCCCAGCGGCCTCCCTTTACTAATTAAGAGCACCCTAGCGGCCTCACTTTACAATTAAGAGCCCCTAGCGGCCTCCCTTTACTAATTAGAGCGCCCCTAGCGGCCCCCCTTTACTAATAAGAGCCCTAGCGGCCTCCCTTAATAATAGAGCCCCTAGCGGCCCCCCCTTACTAATTAGAGCCCCTAGCGGCCTCCCTTACTAATTAGAGCCCCTAGCGGCCCCTTTATAATTAAAAGGCCCTAGAGGCCCCCCTTACTAATTAAGAGGCCCTAGAGGCCCCCCTTACTAATAATTAAGAGGCCCTAGAGGCCCCCTTTACTAATTAAAAGGCCTAGAGGCCTCCTTTACTAATTAAAAGGCCCCTAGAGGCCCCCCTTTACTAATTAAAAGGCCCTAGAGGCCCCCTTTACCCTTAATAATAAAAGCCACCTAGCGGGCCCCCCTTTACTAATTAAAAAGCCCAGCCTCCCTTTACTAATAAAAAAAGACCCTAGCTGCCTTCCTATACAAATTATAACCTTTATAATTACCCTTGATGTCTTCTTCCGCGTACCTTCACTCCTAATGGCGATCCGCCCACCTTCTGTAGTCCGCACCACGCGCCTCTGGTCACGTGACTGACACGACCTGACGTCAGGTCGCGTCAGTCACGTGACATGGCCGCGCGGTGCAGGAGCTACGAAGCATGGGGGATCGCCGACGCGGGGGCTTGTAGGTAAGTATGGGGGCCGAAACACAGGGGTGCGGCGGCCAGCACTACACATGGACACCATGGTTCGGGGAACTTTCCCCGGGCACACTCCACCATGTGTGCGGCACAAGGTTGGAAATCACTGATCTATGAAATAGAACATTTGCAAAGAGTTTTGTATGTTCTTTCCGTGGTTGTGTGGGTGTCCTCTGGTTCCTACCCACACTCCAAAACATTACTGGAGGTTGATTAGATTGTGAGCCCCATGGGGACAGGGACTGGTGTGACAGCTCTGTACTGCGCTGCGGAATCTGTGTGCGCTATTAAATAAAGAATATTATTTTCTCTCTTTTTTAATATGGAAAAGTGACTCTGATCTTTAGCATGAATACTTGTATATTACGTTATCATGTTTGTCAAACCATGTATTATTGTGGTGTATACAGCTACTTCACTGGTGTTCTCTCCCACCAATAAGAACGCTGCAAATGACATTTGCTATCACCACGGAAGCAACCAATAAGAGCTTAGCTCTAATTTTCGAAACAAAGTTCCAACAGAAAAGCTAAACCTAAATTGCTTGCATTGTTTTACTTTGCAGTCTGTCCGCAACAAGTCCTCATTTATAGAGAAACAACAAAAGTGATATAATCTCATCCACATGATGTACAAATATGTACAGTAGATCTATAAAACACGTTCATCTGTTTTGTAGCTTTTCCATTTGACGCTCCTCAGGTTCAATCTACACCAAATTATAGAAGATTTTGTGAGTATTTAGGGCAATTATATCATGGAGCCAGGACAGTTGAAACCACAAAGAGACAAAATGCTTATTGAGAAAACTACAACTCCCAGCATGTCCAGGCTCTACATTGGGTTCTCAATATAGAGAGGGGACTGCAATTCCCAGCATGTTGGCAAACATTATTGCATTCCTATTTTAATGGGTAATCCGAGATTTCCTTTCTTGTTTCATCCATCTGTATGAATACGGCCTGAACAATACAAATAAGTTCTTGTTGGTTTTCCTTCATTTCAATCACATGGACATAAAAGAGAAGCCGGGCGGGATCAGATGAATGGAGGCGTTATACTAACATGGCGGATAAAATATACACGTGTTGACTTTTGCCTTTTGTCAGAGCTCTTATCACCTGTGGAAGTGGCCACTTCAAATCCCAATGATAAAGGCAGATCTAATGTAATCAGCTTATCAGCCTCTCACCGCTCTTCCCAGGGGTGTGAAAAGGAGAGGGGGGGACCGTGCTAAAAGGACTATTCCCTCCGACATTGTGTATTCTTCTCTTTCCTTTGTCGTTGATTGCAGTCCTCCAGGAATGCGCCTCATCACAAAAAGGGACGGATTTCTTGCTGCGTTATCTGGAAGGAATAGAGATTGAATAGCTGAAGACCATAGCTGCATGCCAAAGACAAAATCCCTACATGGGATCTAATCCTGACCATGTTATAGTGAAGGTTATAGGGAAGGATATGAAGATGTAAAATAGATAGGTAGATATATAAAAGGAAACGCAGCATTCTAGATGCAAAAGGTTATTATGAGATGATATGATAAAGATGAGAGGAAGGAAATGTTGATTAACGTCAGATACTAAGAAAAATAGACCAAGAAAAAAAATTCAAATTTCTATTAGAATATTGAGACGGATTTACAGATATTGGAGATATGAGACTAATGGAGTATTGAGAAATATAAGTGGATGGACTGAGGACCAACAATATAGGGGAGGGGGGATTATGCAGGATCCTGGTCCATTGGACTTCCATAAGAGGACAAGGATTTTTTAACAGGATTTGCAGTGGGGTGTCCCATTGGATGTCCCATAGCCTTTCTATACATAGGAATTTCTGCCATTTTGCTGGGAAAACATCTGCTAAAGAAACAGTCTGCGAATCTGCGAGATTTAATCCAACACCATCACAGGCATAATGAAGGGCCAGAGGGCGGCCATAGACATCGGCCTGGGGTTTATTTACAATAATGTTATTTACATGGGGCCATGTCTCTATATACAAGGACATTCTTTCATCTGACACTTGCTGTTTACACAACGCGCCACAATTAGCGGACCCGTGTTCTGTCATCGGCCTGTGTTTCTGAATAAATACGACAAAATGGTGAAGATCTGTACCAACAAACCGATCGGAAACTGCAGATTATACATGATGAAATAAAGTTTTGTTACTTGTCGCCCGACCTCATAGAAAATACCACAGATACAAAAGGTGATTTCAGGGGACGCCAAAAAGCCTTGCTCAAATCCAAGAATGATCCGCGACTATAGATCACATTACTTTCTAAAAACATAGTCTTTGAATTTTTATTTTTTATGGAATATAAAGTTGTGTTTGAGGTGTTCTGACATTTCTTCTTTTTTAGATTTTTATTAAATTTAGATTTTTTTTTCAGAAAAGCAAATACAAAATGAGGAAATCAAGCTTCCACAATGTATTTAATTTACATAAACCAACCACCCTCCTGATTGGAGAAGAGGGAAAAAAATCACCTTCATACCCTACCCCTTTGGGCCATTTTAAGAGCCCAAATAAAATTCACAAACCCCATTAATTTCTTCAATACAAATTCATTTATTGATTCAGATCAGTAAAGGTTCCAACACCAGACACCACAAGCTGTCAGCAGGAGCTGCAGGCTTTTCCATTTGATAGAGACCATCTTACTTAAAGGAATCTACATCAGAAATACGGTAGATCTGATGGTAGAGGTCTACTGTCTGCCTCTTGCCTAACCCGTAATTTAATAATCCTGGAACCTACAGTAACCTAACTTGTCAAAAACTTTATTTTAGTAATATGTAAATTAACTGTAGAGGGCACTTGTGGGCGAAGCCTTAGCTCCCAGTGCCCGGCCGGGCCAGTCACACAACCCAGGAGCCTCTGCAGGTAATTTACATATTACTAAAATAAAGTTGTTTTCTTTAAGTTGTGTCACATTCCAGGATATTAAATGAGAGATTAGGGCAGAGGCAGCAAGGGGAATCTACCATCACATCTACTTCTACCATGGTCGGTTTTTTACAAACAATCTTAGTGTGGACTGGTAAAAATAGGAGAAACACAACCAAAAAAATAACATCAAATAAAAAATTATATAATATTGGTGGAACACTTTTATAGATTTTTTTTTCATACAAATTAATTGTAAATTCCCATTATTAAGCAGTAGTAATATCCTGCAGTCAAACACCTACTTCTGATTCCATAAAAAAGGAAACAGGGCCCACATTTATCTAAAAACGGTTGCAGTGTGGACTATGTGCAGTTGCCTGTGTGTGTGCAGAGGGCGGAGGTTCTCATGAATCTGGCGCCCCTGCACTGCTGCGACAAAGAGTGCAACAACTTTTTTTTTTTTTGGTGCACCTTTAACATAGGGCGTTCGACAAACGTCTGTTAGACTTGTTATGATAAATGTGACGCAAGGTCGACTGAGCAGGTGCAGCGCCCCCTTCAGTGCAGAATTTTTTTCACGTGCCAGCAGTTTGCACTGTGCAAGTGAGACAAAAATGGTTCCAGGGCTTTAATAAATGTGTTTCAAATTGCATACATTTATTAGAAATTAAAAACAGAAGTTATGGATACAAACACACAAAAAAGAAATTTCCAGGTTTAAAGGGCACCTTTTGCAATTGTGAAATAAGCCGTAGTTTCCTTTGATGTCACCCAACCTTCAGCAGACTATTTAAGCACCGCGCAGAGCAAAATAACAGGGTGCCATGTGGCGGGGACATCGGCTCAGCCTGCACTGCTCTTTCTTCACTCCCGCAGCAGTCAGGTCAGTGATAAGGAGAGAGCGCAGCAGGAGAAAGTCTGGCCTCACACAGCAGTGATCCCTGTGTAACCCTCTGTGTTCTGAGAAGACTTCACTGTGGGTAAGTATAGTGAGGACTATGGTATATGTGTGTGAAATAAATGTATTAATTTATATAATACAAATGTGAGCTGAAGTGAGCATGGGTGTATGTGTGTCTGTGTGGCATGTACCGTGTTTGTGTCTGCAATTGCGCGTGCTTATATGTGTATGAGCTGCTTGATGTCTATTGTCTTCTGTGCATGATGTTCTGCAGTGGCTGAGGTGGATTATATGACCTTCGCAACCAGCTTTGTGGAATTTATGAGGTTTCTGCAACAGCTTTCAACATAATTTTGGGGGACGCACAATTTTGAGGGTCCCCCTGCTGCCTGAATGAATAAATATTACCCTGATAAGGTGATGTCCAGGCTGGTTCCTACGGAGGCAACGTGGCCAGGTTCTTGCTCCAGTGGTCCGGTAAATATGAACAGGATGGTTCTCTTCCGCCACTGGGGCTATAGAACTATGGGGACCAGAACATTGGCGCTGTATTCAGGGACAACAATATTTTATGAAGTTTGACCCCCCTTAAAAGCCAAATGGTCTCTGTCTTCAGTTTGTAAAGGGGTGTTCCAAATATTCAGAAATCCTCCTGGGGAACTTGGGCAAGGTATAGGGACATAAAAATTTATCCTCTTACTCTTATAATAATAATAATTCTTTATTTATATAGCGCACACAGATTACGCAGCGCTGCACAGGCATGTCAAATTGCTCCTTGTCCCCAATGGGGCTCACAATCTTAACAATCTAACAGTATGTATTGGAGTGTGGGAGGAAACCGGAGTACCTGGAGGAAACCCACGCAAAAACAGAGAGAACATACAAACTCTTTGCAGATGACCTGGGTGGGATTTGAACCCAGGACCCCAGTGCTGCAAGGCAGAAGTGCTACTCACTCAGCCACCATGCCGACCTTGTAAAAGGGCTCACACTGAAGCAGACAGAGAGATTTGTTTAAAAAAATAATTTCTTTTTTAAATCCAGTTTTTAGAGGCAATTATTATTAGCGCTATAAATAATCATATATAATAATCACAAAGAGTCACTCAATAGCACATGTCTGATGAACTGTCCTTTCCTCCGGATATTAAGGAGCTGTAGAAATAGTTTTTTCGAATGCAATTTTTCCAAGACGATGGTCAGTGGACTCAATTCTTGCACATGTAGTGCATATACATACATTCAATTATAAAATATACAGTTTCGACTTACATACAAATTCAACTTAAGGACAAACCTCTGGACCCTATCTTGTACGTAACTCGGGGACTGCCTATAGTGTATATCTTTATTCTCAGATTGGTGAGATTTTTTTTTCCTTCTCCCCGTCCATAGAATCACCTGCTGAGTCTCTGATATTGGTCCTAAGTCAGTACTTCAGCTCTTCCAAGTACAAAATAACCTTCCAGTCTACTTTTTGACTGTCCAAGATCTCGATTCCCTGTCTATGTAGTTACCCCAAGATGGCCTTCTCCATGTATTATATCTGCAGAGTCCCTTTAGTTTCTTCCCTGCTGGTATCCTGGTGTTGTCCAACCTATACACCCGATCACCTGAAATACATCATCTATAGCAGTGATTTTCAACCTTTTTTGAGCCGCGGCACACTTTTTATACTTAGAAAATCCTGGGGCACACCACCAACCAAAATAGCACAAAATGACACTAAAACAGTCATAAAAGGCCTCACTTTACTAATAAAAAACCCCTAGCGGCCTCCCTTTACTAATAAAAAACCCCTAGCGGCCTCCCTTTACTAATAAAAACCTCTAGCGGCCTCATAAAAAAAATAAAAGTAAAAAAATAAATGAAAAAATACACCTCAATAATATGTTTGTCCCTCCAGTCACTAACGTCACCATCAGAAAGTAAATAGCTAAAATCAGCTTTTGAGGCAAAAATTTGCTGTAAATTTGGTTAGAAATTCTGACCAAAAAAAAGCAAGAAAATAAAATTCTGCTTATAGTCTTTAACCATGGAAAAAAGGGCAGATAAATACTTAGTCCGATTGTGAATTGGGGAATTTTGTTGAGCTGTGTTATATACTAAGCACACTGACATACTGGTGTCTGCCCCCTCTGGCAGGATCCGCTCTTCTTCTTATGAAGAAATCACAGGCTTTCTCTATGAGAGGGAAGAGGAAACAGGACTCACAGGCTTTCTCTATGAGAGGGAGGAGGAAACTGGACTCACAGGCTTTCTCTATGAGAGGGAGGAGGAAACAGGACTCACAGGCTTTCTCTATGAGAGGGAGGAGGAAACAGGACTCACACGCTTTCTCTATGAGAGGGAGGAGGAAACAGGACTCACAGGCTTTCTCTATGAGAGGGAGGAGGAAACAGGACTCACACGCTTTCTCTATGAGAGGGAGGAGGAAACAGGACTCACAGGCTTTCTCTATGAGATGAGTGGCATCCAGGTGCTATCTGTGTAACACCCCCGGTCCCCTTAGGACCCGCAGTTTACGGACTACCCCCACGTGCAAACCTCAGTTTGAGGGATCAGGTAGCGGTCAGTGTTTTACATAGAAGACGGTCCGACACAGCCACACTACAACCTGAAAAACCTATGAAAGGGTTAATGCAGACTACTGGCAGATATGACAGTGTGCAACAAGTTAGCAAAATCACATTGGCTTAGCAGCCCAATGGGTACACATCTTATAACATAACATTACAGATAGATAGGCTACTCAGAGTAGCATGGTAGCAAATGTCTCTTTTCCTGCAAAGGAAAGGCATAAAAAGTGCAAACAGAATGTCCATACCTAAAAAGGAAGGCATTAAGTGCAAAATAATAGTCAATAGACATAGCAACTTTTCCTCGAGGTTGGCCAAAGTCTCTCAGAAGGTCTCTAATGACAAAGTCCATCTTCTGGGTACAGCCCTTGATGTGGGGAAAAGTGCAATAAAGATGCAAAGGGTCTCCTCCATGTGTAGAGGGACAGTGTCCTTTGAAGAAATTCTCTGCTGTGGCAGAGGAAGGGGTGCTATCATAGCACATGACAGTGTATAATCTCTTGACTGAGATAAATAAGGGTAAGAGTCACTGTGTGTATTATCCCTGTACTGTGACATCACTGTGTGTATTATCTCTGTACTGTGGCATCACTGTGTGTATTATCCCTGTACTGTGACATCACTGTGTGTATCCTGTACTGTGACATTACTGTGTGTATTATCCCTGTATTGTGACATCACTGTGTGTATTTTTCCTGTACTGTGACCTCACAGCAGCGACACCTGCAGAAAATTGGACGCACGACCTTAGTGAATCACGGCAGACCCGAATCTTCGCCGGACAACGCACCGCGGGATCGCGACAGGACCAGGTAAGTAAATGTGCCCCAATGAGTGGTAACTAATAATACAGAGTCCTTGCTCTCCTCTTCTCCTGGTAAAGGTAAAGATGTCAGCCCCGTCCAGCTTTCAGTAATGAAGTATCTTCCCTACGTCTTGGCCATCCCTGCGTGCCTGAGTGTGATCCTATGACAGCAGTAGGGATCAGGTGTCAGACTCCCGGAATTCCTCCAGTGAAAGCTTATAACACGTAACACCATCAGATTATTCCACGATACTTCCACAATGCCAGGAATGACGGGCAGCTACGTGCAAGGAATAGTCTTACTATTATTGGATCAGGTTACTGAAGCCCCGTGCAAGGAATAGTCTTACTATTATTGGATCAGGTTACTGAAGCCCTATCCCTGTCTGTCATTTTGTGTGAAAGGTCCGGATCAGATATAGTGGAGTGCAGGCAGTGGTTCTGTCTGCTTCACCTTGTGGCTTATACAAGATTTCCACATGGTGGGATAGAAGTGGAAAACTACTTAAAGGAGTTGTCCACTTTCAGTAAGCAATTGTTTTTTTTTTTGTAATGTAATGTTATACAATTTTCCAATATACTTTCTGTATTAATTCCTTGGGGTTTTCTAGATCTCAGCTTGCTGTCATTAGGAAGCTTCATTCTTTACTTCCCATGGATAAAATCTGGTCCCTGGTCATGTGATGTCATTATATATCACACAGCTCTGATTACTCCCTCTTTAAGGAACCGTGCAGATTTGTGACATCACATGACCAGGGATATAACGAGCTGTGCACCTATATAATCTTTTTTTTTTTGTCTTTGTATCATCAGCTTCCCCGTACAAATGAACACATGGTTACTGTATCTACTGAAAGTCTACTCAGGAGGCATTAACATTACATTACAGCATGCATGTGTGATTATCTCTCTACTGTGATATCATGTGTTGTATTACCCTGTACTGTGACCTCACATGTGTGTATTATCCCCTGTACTGTGACATCACGTGTGTGTATATCTATCTACTGTGATATCACTGTGTATTATCCTGTACTGTGACATCAATGTTGGGTATTATCCCTTGTACTGTGACATCACTGGTGTGTATTGTCCTTTGTACTGTGAACATCACTGTGGTATTATCCGGTTACTGTGACATCACTGTGTAGTATGTATCCCTGTACTGTGAAACAATGGGTGTTGTTTTATACTCGACTGTGACATCATTGGTAGTGTATTATGCCTGTACTTGTGACATCGCTGTGTGTATTATCTTTGTACTGTGACATCACTGTGTGTATTATCCCTGTACTGTGACATCACCATGTGTGTTATCCTGTACTGTGACATCACTGTGTGCATTATCCCTGTACTGTGACATCACTGTGTGGATTATCCCGTGACTGTGACATCACTGTGTGTATACCTGTACTGTGGACATCAACGTGTGTATTACCTGACGTGACATCGTGTGTGTATATCCTGTACTGTGACATCACTGTGTGTATATCTCTGTCGTGACATCATTGTGTGTATATCCCTGTACTGTGACATCACCGTGGGTGGTATCCTGTACTGTGACTCACTGTGGCCTTACTCCTGTACTGTGACATCACGTGTGTATTATCCCTGTACTGTGACATCACTGTGTGTATATCTCTGTCCTGTGACATCACTGTGTGTATTATCCCTGTACTGTGACATCACCGTTGTGTTATCTTGTACTGTGGACATCACTGTGGTATTATCCTGTACTGTGACATCACTGGTGGTATTCTCCTGTACTGTGACATCACTGTGTGTATTATCCCTGTACTGTGACATCACTGTGTGTTATCCCTGTACATGGACACCACTGTGTGTATTATCTCTGTACTGTGCATCACTGTGTGTAATATACTGTACTGTGACATCACTGTGTGTATTATCCTGTACTGTGACATCGCTTGTGTATTATCCCTGTACTGTGACATCACTATGTGTCTTATCTCTGTACTGTGACATCACTGTGTGTATTATCCCTGTACTGTGACATCGCTGTGTGTATTATCTGTACTGTGACATCACTGGGTGTATTATTCCTGTACTGTGACATCGCGTGGTGTGTATTATCCCTGTACGTGACATCACTGTGTGTATTATCCCCTTACTGTGCCACATTGGTGTTATCCACTGTATGTGACATCCACTGTGTGATTATCCCTTGTACTGTGACATCACTGTGTGTATTATCCCTGTTGTACTGTGACACCACTGTGTGTATTATCCGTGTACGTGACATCACTGTGTGTATTATCCACTGTACTGTGACATCACTGTGTGTATTATCTCTGTACTGTGGCATCACTGTGTGTATTATCCCTGTACTGTGAATCACTGTGTGTATCCTGTACTGTGACATTACTGTGTGTATTACCCTGTATTGTGACATCACTGTGTGATTTTTCTGTACTGTGACCTCACAGCAGCGACACCGCAGAAAATTGGACGCACGACCTTAGTGAATCACGGCAGACCCGAATCTTGCCGGACAACGCCACGCGGGAGATCCGACAGGACCAGGTAAGTAAATGTGCCCCAATGAGTGGAACTAATAATACAGAGTCCTTGCTCTCCTCTTCTCCTGGTAAAGGTAAAGATGTCAGCCCGTCCAGCTTTCAGTAATGAAGTACTTCCCTACGTCTTGGCCATCCCTGCGTGCTGAGTGTGATCCTATGAACAGCAGTAGGGATCAGGTGTCAGACTCCCGGAATTCCTCCAGTGAAAGCTATAACACGTAACACCATCAGATTTATGCCACGATACTTCCACAATGCCAGGAATGACGGGCAGCTACGTGCAAGGAATAGTCTACTATTATTGGATCAGGTACTGAAGCCCAATCCTGTCTGTCATTTTGTGTGAAAGGTTCCGGATCAGATATAGAGGAGTGCAGGCAGTGGTTCTGTCTGCTTCACCTTGTGGCTTATACAAGATTTCCACATGGTGGGATAGAAGTGGAAAACTACTTAAAGGAGTTGTCCACTTTCAGTAAGCAATAGTTTTTTTTTGTAATGTAAAGTTATACAATTCCAATTACTTATCAGTATTAATGCCTTGGGGTTTTTAGATCTCAGCTTGCTGTCATTAGGAAGCTTCATTCTTTACTTCCCATGGATTAAAATATCTCCACCTTCCCTTATCTCCCCCCTTCTCTTTTTCGATTTCTCTTCCTCTCCCCCTCTCTTCCCTTCCCGGTCCCTGGTCATGTGATGTCTTATCTATCACACAGCTCTGATTACTCCCTCTTAAGGAACCGTGCAGATTTGTGACATCACATGACCAGGGATATAACGAGCTGTGCACCTATATAACATCACATGACCACGGATATAATGAGCCATGCACCTGCGTGACATCCGATAACCAGGGATATAACGAGTCATGAACCTGTTTGACATCACATGACCAGGGATATAACGAGCCATGCACCTGTGTGACATCACATGACCAGGGATATAATGAGCCGTGCACCTGTGTGACATCACATGACCAGGGATATAATGAGCCGTGCACCTGTGTTATATCACATGACCACGGATATAATGAGCCGTGCACCTGTGTGACATCACATGACCAGGGATATAACGAGCTGTGCACCTATATAAGGTGCGTTCTTCTCGACCATAGCTCCAGCTGTAGATCTAACAGGCCATATACCGCTGGGCCTCCTTCTCTCTGCGTCGCTGTCGAGACAGCGTCTCGGAGTCGCCGGCGGGCGGGCCCTCACTCGGCCTGGAGATGCGGAGGTTTCGCGTGCTGGGGCTCGTTGGCTCCGGTTCAGGCTCGGATCTCCTTGGACGACAGGTAGGTGCCGGAAAGGGAAGCAGGAACCACCGGAGGTCAGGAGCCACCACAGAGGGGCTGCAGGCCGACGCAGCAGGAGTAGTAGGCCTCGGAGCAGGTGGAGCGGCCAACACTAGCCAGGGGGCGTTTGGCTCAGCAGGAGTCGGCGGCCTCCCCACGTGCGCTCCCCGTGAGACCGCGGTACCGGGATGGTAGCCGGGATGAGGACGAGGACCGCCCGGGTGGGAATCTGGACTGCGTCACCGTTTGGTAACATGTCCTGGACGAAGGCCCGAGTCAATCCTCGGTGCAGCGGGATGTCCAGCGGAGGGGCTTCGACGGGCTGCGCAGGACCACCCACCATGGTCTCTAGGGACCTCATATAAACTCCGGACGATCAACAGGAGGGAAAGGCGGAGGACCCCCACATGGCGTTTGTCCTCGATGTCCAAAGTCCACTCAAAGTTCTGGCCCTTCTATGAGGCAGAGCAGGAAGTCGCCTCTAGCCAGTGGGAGGAGTCCAGGTCCTCCCGCCAAGAGCTTGGCGGGCTCTAATTTGCTGCGCAACAGGGTCGGTGTTCGCGCCCTTCGCGCGTGGGTGGGAAGCTTGATGCGTCATCTGGGTTTCCCGCAAGTGAAGGTTTTGGCGGGCTTGAATTATGTGCTGCCCACAGTTTATGAGGTAAAAATCTTCAGGCGCGGCAGCGCCGGATGTAGCCAGAGGCTGGTACAGTTCTTGCCAGATTAACCTCCGGAGTGCTGGAAGCGGCGCTCGACCGCACGTGGCAGCAGTATAAAAACAGTTCATTCCAGAAAGAAGCACACAAATAATTGGGAAAAACCCGGATGGCAAGCAGGGTTAGGCAGCACAGTCTTTTTAATAAAGGAAAAGTCTGTAATGCAGTAATTAAGGCACAGACAGAGTATCAAGCCTGTTCGTGGACGCCACTTGGCAACATCCCCACCGGGGCCTAGCCCTGAGGTGAGACCTGAGAGAAAAGCCGGGGCCCGCGGTACCGTGAAGTGGCTGGCGGTTGCGGCCTAAGCACGCTATTGTCACGGTGCTTGGTACGGGGGAAACGGAGGCTGTCTACAGCCTGGCAGGTCTCCAGCAGGGGTGGTGTTGGCAAGAAACAAAGAAATTGATGAGGAGAGGCTTGCTATAAGCGGATCCCCTGGGCAAACCCCTGAATGTCCGAGTGTGAGTAGGTCTATGTGGTGAAGGACAGGGTGCCGGTGTGCAGGCAGGGGTAGTAGCAGGGACCAGACGGAGGCAGAGTAAAATGTTGAAGGAAGGAAAAACAACTTACAGTCGTTTATTGCAACCGGCAGGAACTGCAGAAAACGTACCTTAAACAGGGGGGTACTGGAGAGGTATTTGGAGGGGCGCCACAGGATTGTAGATCACCAGCCTGGATGTAAGAGCAGGCTGGGAGGCAGCTGTGTTCTAGAGGATGCGTCAGCTCGGTCCTGGATCTCTTCAGGTATCACCCTTGGGGTTAGGATGATACCCCTGTCCTCGTACACTAACTCTGTCTTATTGCTCCACTTCAGCAGGGGCTAGGCTCTTCCTGCATATGGTCTGGTATGCTAGAGTCTCTAAGCTACTGCTCAGCGAAATACTCAAATGCTTGTGTCCTGCAGACCCCAGAGGGGCCTCTGGACAGGACCGGTCCTCTCCTGAGAGATGATTTCTGCTAAGCACCCAGCACATTCCTGGCCAGGGGGTTTTTATTACCTCCCGTGGTCAGGTGGTGGCTGCTCCTCCAATTACCTCGCAGTTGCACAAAGACAGGATGTAACACAGACAGTGTTGACATAATAAATCACAAATTAACATCTGGCATTATACAAAATACTTAACCTCTGCCTTGACAGGCAGGATTCACCAAGGCAATATTCCCTATGTGCCTATCAGAACCATGTGTTGTAATGGGATTACAGGACAGGTGGGAAGTATTCGCAAACACTCCCTAGCCATGCCTCGGCGAGGGTGTTGCACATACACACCCAGTGGGGTTCCTGTCCCTGCCTCCATAGCATGAAGCTGCCCCACCATGTGTCACTGCGGATTGTATTGGAGGTGTATGAGGAAGCGCCTGGTTTTATCAACAGAAGAAAGAAATTTACAGAAATGTAGTAAATGTAGTGTTTTTTATGGATGATTTTAAGAACATTGTGAACCATTACTAATAAAGATGGATTTTAACCTGGATTATTAGCCTCTATTACCTAGCCAGTTCGGGAGGCCCCTTTCTCTTGTCTTACAGTCTACAAAATGTTCAATTCTTGGTCAATGAGACCAGAGAATCCTATTTTCATAGTCTGGGATCATCATGTGTTAGTTGTAGAGAAAGAAACATCTGAAGGGGATCAGAAGTAAATGAACAGCATGTGAGTAAATCTGAGAGTTACAAGCAAAAGGGTCTAAATTACTTAGTAAAGTACAAGCTGAATGTGAATAGGATGAAGATGGACTATAAAAGTGCATACACATCCTTAGCCCACCTGATGGTGCGGTGATGGAGTCTTTATGCAGGCGTAAATTGGCACCAATGGAAAGTATGTGAGAGGTCCCAAATATAAGGGGCAGATTTACTAAACCGGTCCTATCGCAGATCCAGTGGTGAGTTGTCCGACGAGGATTTGGTACGGTCCCGCGAATCACGAAGATCGATGAGCCGAGTCCGTGAATCCGGTGCATTCCCCACTGAGGTCCGCCCAGAGTTCACTGCTTTCTCGGTGCTGTGCTTCTGTAAGTGCATGTCTGCAGAGACATTTCTAAATGTTAAATCCTGAGCGCGTTGTCTGACGGCCTGCCCCACGATTTGTCACGGTTGCCTTTTGCTATTCTATTTGTGTGGGGAGTCCCTAGGATACTGTACCAGGATGGGGCATACCCTGCACCCCGCCTGACAATGTATCTCATAGGGAATAAGTACAGACGTGGGTGTATAAACTCAGAGAAGTGTCAGGGTACATCCGGTCAGTTTTCCATTCCGCTCTTGCAGACTTCCAGAACCCTTGTATATAAGAGGTTGTGATGATGTCTCTGGGTTAGGAAGCCAGAGCCACAACTTTTTATCCTAACCCAAACGCTACTTCTTCCTTTCGTCTAAAAAAAAAATAAATAAAAATGATGCAGATTTTGGCAGCGCTCCCTTTGGCCTCCTGCCCAGACGTCAGTCTGCTTACTCTTAGCTTGGCACTGATCTCCTCTTCTATTTATTGCAAGCCCTGAGGTCTCTGCACCTGCATGGAGTGGCATGATGGACTCGAAAAACTAGAAATCTATCTGCCTCATAAAGCCGTCATTGAGGAGGGGCGAGTAACAGGACCTGACCCCCCCCCCATGATAGGCAGCGGCGCTCTATGGTTATCCTCATAAGTAGTCATCTCCAACTGTACTCACCATTTATGCCATAGTATCACTTCTAGACAACTTTTTTTGGATTCTCCTTCTGATAGCGTTTGACAAAAAGTATGTACCACTGTATCATTCAGCTTCCCCGTTACAATGCAACACATGGCTTACTGTTCTACTAAAGTCTACTCAGGAGCATAACATTACATTACAGCCATGCTGTGTGATATTATCTCTCTACTGTGATATCATGTGTTGTATTACCCTGTACTGATGACTTCACTGTGTGTATTATCCTGTACTGTACATCACTTGTGTTGTATATCTACTCTAACTGTGATATCACGTGTGTATTATCCATGTACTGTGACATCAATGTGTGTATTATCCCTCTGTACTGTGACACCTGGTGTTATTGTCCTTGTACTG
Organism: Engystomops pustulosus; assembly: GCA_019512145.1. Taxonomy (NCBI): domain Eukaryota; kingdom Metazoa; phylum Chordata; class Amphibia; order Anura; family Leptodactylidae; genus Engystomops; species Engystomops pustulosus. The sequence continues at coordinate 4,454,745 of CM033648.1, read as the reverse complement.
TGACATCACTGTGGTATTATCCGTTTACTGTGACATCATGAGTAGATATCCCTGTACTGTGGAAACAATGGTGTTGTTTTATCTCAGGACGTGACATCATTGGTATTGTGTATTATGCTGTACTTGTGACATCGCGTGTGTGTATTATCTTGTGTAACTGTGACATCACTGTGTGTATTACTCCCTGTACTGTGACATCACCATGTGTGTTATCCTGTACTGATGACATCACTGTGTGCATATACCCATACTGTGACACACTGTGTGGATTATCCCTGTGACTGTGACATCACTGTGTGTATACCTGTACTGTGACATCACTGTGTGTATTATCCTGACTGTGACATGGTGTGTATTATCCTGTATGTGACATCACTGTGTGTATATCTCTGTCTGTGACATCACTTGTGTGTATTATCCCTGTACTGTGACATCACCGTTGGTGGTTATCCTGTACTGTGACATCACTGTGGCCTTACCCCTGTACTGTGACATCACTGTGTATTATCCCTGTACTGTGGACATCAACGTGTGTATTATCTCTGTCCTGTGACATCACTGTGTGTATTATCCCTGTACTGTGACATACCGTTGTGTTATCTTGTACTGTGACATCACTGTGGTATTATCCTGTACTGTGACATCACTGGTGGATTATCCTGTACTGTGACATCACTGTGTGTAATCCCTGTACTGTGACATCACTGTGTGTATTATCCCTGTACTATGACACCACTGTGTGTATTATCTCTGTACTGTGACATCACTGTGTGTAATATCCTGTACTGTGACATCACTGGTGTGTATTATCCTGTACTGTGACATCGCTTGTGTATTATCCCTGTACTGTGACATCACTATGTGGTATCTTATCTCTGTACTGTGACATCCCTGTGTGTATTATCCCTGTACTGTGACATCGCTGTGTGTATTATCGTGTGTACTGTTATTCCTGTACTGTGACATCGCTGTGTATTATCCCTGTACGTGACAGCACTGTGTGTATATCCCTTATGTGGACATCACTGTGTGTATTATCCCTGTACTGTGACATCACTGTGTGTATTATCCCTGTACTGTGACATACTGTGTATTATCCCTGTATGTAACATCACTGTGTGTATTATCCCTGTACTGTGACATCACTGTGTGTATTATCCCTGTGACTGTGACATCACTGTGTGTATTATCTCTGTACTTGGCTTCACTGTGTGTATTATCCTGTACTGTGACATCACTTGTGGTGTATCCTGTACTGTGGACATTACATGTGTTGTATTATGCCCTGTATTGTGACATCACTGTGTGGTTTTTTCTGTCGTGACCTCACAGCAGCGACACCGGCGAAAATTGGACGCACGACCTTAGTGAATCACGGCAGACCCGAATCTTCGCGGACAACGCACGCGGGATCGCTCCGACAGGACCAGGTAAGTAAATGTGCCCCAATGAGTGGAACTAATAATACAGAGTCCTTGCTCTCCTCTTCTCCTGGTAAAGGGTAAAGATGTGCAGCCCGTCCAGCTTCAGTAATGAAGTATCTTCCCTACGTCTTGGCCATCCCTGCGTGCTGAGTGTGATCCTATGACAAGCAGTAGGGATCAGGTGTCAGACTCCCGGAATTCCTCCAGTGAAAGCTTATAACACGTAACACCATCAGATTATGCCACGATACTTCCACAATGCCAGGAATGACGGGCAGCTACGTGCAAGGAATAGTCTACTATATTGGATCAGGTACTGAAGCCCAATCCTGTCTGTCATTTTGTGTGAAAGGTTGGATCAGATATAGAGGAGTGCAGGCAGTGGTTCTGTCTGCTTCACCTTGTGGCTTATACAAGATTTCCACATGGTGGGTAGAAGTGGAAAACACTTAAAGGAGTTGTCCACTTTCAGTAAGCAATAGTTTTTTTTTGTAATGTAAAGTTATACAAATTCCAATTATGTCAGTATTAATGCCTTGGGGTTTTTAGATCTCAGCTTGCTGTCATTAGGAAGCTTCATTCTTTACTTCCCATTGATTAAATGCTGGTCCCTGGTCATGTGATGTCATTATATATCACACAGCTCTGATACTCCCTCTTAAGGAACCGTGCAGATTGTTGACATCACATGACCGCGGGATATAACGAGCTGTGCCACCTATATAAAATCACATGGACCAACGGATTATAATGAGCCATGCACCGCGTGACATCGAAACAGGGATATAACGAGTCATGAAACTGTTGACAAGCACTGACCAGGGATTATAACGAGCCATGCACCTGGTGACATCACATGACCAGGGATTATAATGAGCCGTGCACACTGCTCGTGCACATCACATGACCAGGGATATAATGGCGTGCAACTGGATTATATCACATGACCACGGATATAATGAGCCGTTGACACCTGATGTTGACATCCATGACCAGGGAGTTTTCTTTATAACGAGCTGTGCACCTATATAACATCACATGACCACGGATATAACGAGCCATGCACCTGTGTGACATCACATGACCAGGGATATAACGAGCCGCGCCCTTGTACGACATCACATGACCAGGGATATAACAAGTCTTACACCTGTCTGACATAACGAGCCGTGTTCCTGTTTGACATCACGTGACCAGGTATATATAATGAGCCATGTACCTGAGTAACCAGGGATATAGCGAGCTGTGCACCTGTGTGACATCACATGACCAGGTATATATAATGAGCTCTTTTTTTTTTTGTCTTTGTATCATCAGCTTCCCCGATTACAATGACACACATGGCTTACTGTTCTACTAAAGTCTACTCAGGAGGCATAACATTACATTACAGCAATGCCTGTGTGTAATTATCTCTCTACTGTGATATCACTGTGTTGTATTACCTGTACTGTGACATTCATGTGTGTATATCCCTGTATGTGACATCACTTGTGTTGTATATCTTCTACTGTGATATCACGTGTGTATTATCCTGTACTGTGACATCAACTGTGTGTATTATCCCCTTGTACTGTGACATCCTGGGTTATTGTCCTTGTACTGTGAATCACTGTGGTATTATCCGTTACTGTGACATCATGGTAATTATCCCTGTACTGTGAACATCAATGGTGTTGTTATTATACTCGTACTGTGACATCATTGGTATAGGTATTATGCCTGTACTGTGACATCGCGTGTGTGTATTATCTTGTACGTGACATCACTGTGTGTATTACTACCTGTACTGTGACATCACCATGTGTGTTATCCTGTACTGTGACATCACCGTGTGCATTATCCCAGTACTGTGACATCACTGTGTGATTATCCCTGTGACTGTGACATCACTGTGTGTATATCCTGTACTGTGGACATCAACGTGTGTATTATCCTGACGTGACATCGATGTGTGTATTATCCTGTACTGTGACATCACTGTGTGTATATCTCTGTCGTGACATCATTGTGTGTATATCCCTGTACTGTGACATCACCGTGGGTGGTATCCTGTACTGTGACTCACTGTGGCCTTACTCCTGTACTGTGACATCACGTGTGTATTATCCCTGTACTGTGACATCACTGTGTGTATATCTCTGTCCTGTGACATCACTGTGTGTATTATCCCTGTACTGTGACATCACCGTTGTGTTATCTTGTACTGTGGACATCACTGTGGTATTATCCTGTACTGTGACATCACTGGTGGTATTCTCCTGTACTGTGACATCACTGTGTGTATGATCCCTGTACTGTGACATCACTGTGTGTTATCCCTGTACATGGACACCACTGTGTGTATTATCTCTGTACTGTGACATCACTGTGTGTAATATACTGTACTGTGACATCACTGTGTGTATTATCCTGTACTGTGACATCGCTTGTGTATTATCCCTGTACTGTGACATCACTATGTGTTTATCTCTGTACTGTGACATCACTGTGTGTATTATCCCTGTACTGTGACATCGCTGTGTGTATTATCTGTACTGTGACATCACTGGGTGTATTATTCCTGTACTGTGACATCGCGTGGTGTGTATTATCCCTGTACGTGACATCACTGTGTGTATTATCCCCTTACTGTGCCACATTGGTGTTATCCACTGTATGTGACATCCACTGTGTGATTATCCCTTGTACTGTGACATCACTGTGTGTATTATCCCTGTTGTACTGTGACACCACTGTGTGTATTATCCGTGTACGTGACATCACTGTGTGTATTATCCACTGTACTGTGACATCACTGTGTGTATTATCTCTGTACTGTGGCATCACTGTGTGTATTATCCCTGTACTGTGAATCACTGTGTGTATCCTGTACTGTGACATTACTGTGTGTATTACCCTGTATTGTGACATCACTGTGTGATTTTTCTGTACTGTGACCTCACAGCAGCGACACCGCAGAAAATTGGACGCACGACCTTAGTGAATCACGGCAGACCCGAATCTTGCCGGACAACGCCACGCGGGAGATCCGACAGGACCAGGTAAGTAAATGTGCCCCAATGAGTGGAACTAATAATACAGAGTCCTTGCTCTCCTCTTCTCCTGGTAAAGGTAAAGATGTCAGCCCGTCCAGCTTTCAGTAATGAAGTACTTCCCTACGTCTTGGCCATCCCTGCGTGCTGAGTGTGATCCTATGAACAGCAGTAGGGATCAGGTGTCAGACTCCCGGAATTCCTCCAGTGAAAGCTATAACACGTAACACCATCAGATTTATGCCACGATACTTCCACAATGCCAGGAATGACGGGCAGCTACGTGCAAGGAATAGTCTACTATTATTGGATCAGGTACTGAAGCCCAATCCTGTCTGTCATTTTGTGTGAAAGGTTCCGGATCAGATATAGAGGAGTGCAGGCAGTGGTTCTGTCTGCTTCACCTTGTGGCTTATACAAGATTTCCACATGGTGGGATAGAAGTGGAAAACTACTTAAAGGAGTTGTCCACTTTCAGTAAGCAATAGTTTTTTTTTGTAATGTAAAGTTATACAATTCCAATTACTTGTCAGTATTAATGCCTTGGGGTTTTCTAGATCTCAGCTTGCTGTCATTAGGAAGCTTCATTCTTTACTTCCCATGGATAAATTAATGATCTGGTCCCTGGTCATGTGATGTCATTATATATCACACAGCTCTGATTACTCCCTCTTAAGGAACCGTGCAGATGTTGTGACATCACATGACCAGGGATATAACGAGCTGTGCCACCTATAAAACATCACATGACCAGGATATAATGACCATGCCCTGGTGACATGCGAAACCAGGGATATAACGAGTATGAACGTGTGACATACATGAACCAGGGATATAACGAGCATGCACCTGGTGACACACAGACCAGGGAGATAATGAGCCGTGCACCTGTGTGACATCACATGACCAGGGATATGATGAGCCGTTGCAACCTGTTATATCACATGACCACGGATATAATGAGCCGTGACACCTGTTTGACATCCATGACCAGGGATAGGAACGAGCAGGTGCACCTATATAACATCACATGGACACGGATTTATAACGAGCCATGCACCTGTGTGACATCACATGACCAGGGCATGGGATATAACGGAGCCGCGCCCTTGTACGACATCAACATGACATGGATATAAACAAGGCTTAACCTGTCTGACATAAGAGCAGTGTTCCTGTTTGACACACGTGACCAGGAGTATATAAGAGCCAGGTACCTGAGTAACCAGGGATATAGCGGCTGGTGCACCTGTGTGACATCACATGACAGGTATATATAATGAGCCAGTGTTGGGATATCACATGATCACGGGATATAACAGCCCGTGCACCTGTGTGGACATCACATGACCAGGTATATATAATGAGCCATGTACCTGTGTAACCAGGGATATAGCTAGCTGTGCACCTGTGTGACATCACATGACCAGGTATATATAATGAGCCATGTACCTGTGTAACCAGGGATATAGCTAGCTGTGCACCTGTATGACATCACATGACCAGGTATATATAATGAGCGTTACTTATTATAGACTGGTTTTAGTAGGAAGAATCAGTAGATGTAACGGCAGACATCAGCAAGAGTAGATGTTCATTAGGTGATCCTTACACCGTCCAAACAAAGCCAATCTCCAATAAATGGCCCCTCTCTAGAGGCAAGGTTAAAATGCCCACAGTAAATCTGGGCCAGGTAGGTGGATAGAAACCAAAGATGAGGACAAACAAGTGTTCTGACTCCACCGACTGGAGACGCATATCAGGGCCACCAGGGCTGGTTCTAGACAAAGTGGGGCCCTGGGCAAAACTAAAAATGGGGCCCCAATCTAAAACTATTTTATGAACAGTACAGTCAGTAAGAGGCTTCTTTAGCCCACACAATGATAATAACTTTGTCATTTATTGCAGTGGTATAGTATTTCATGGAGATAGACAGATGATGGAAGATAAATATGAAATATGATATAGATTTATAGATAATGATAGATTTATAGATGCAGAAATATAAAGCAATTATATAAAGTTAGAGAGATATGAGAGAGAGATACAGTAGAAGAGAGCTAGAAGATTGATGGATAGATATAGATAGGAGATGGATATGTAGATAAGAAATATATTGATTAAAAAGATAGTCAAAAGTAGATAAATGGTTAGATAGATAGATACTGGATAAGAAGTAGACAAATTATAGGAGATAGATAACTTAGACAGATAGATTATAGAATTATAGACAGGAGATAAATGATAAACCATCTTCATCTGGGCATTCAACCAAGGGGTATTAAAAGAGCAATGCACCCTCTTCCCACAAAAGTCCACATGCAAGGGGACCCCTTTAGGACAGGGTTGCCTGGGCAAATGCCCAGTTTGCCGCCCCCTAGTGCGGCCCTGCAGGGCACTAGGAGAAGGAGACTTTGCTTGGTTGACTCAGTGATACTTTGGGGTCAGCCATTGGTTTCTCTGTGTTTGAGGTTTGCTCCATGAAGGTTTACTCTGCAAACACACTGGGTTAGAGGCGGCTCTGGTGATCTTTGATCTTCTTAGCGTTGTAGATAATCGGTTCCTTCTTAGACGTTCCAGTTGGCGCCAACAAACACAGAAGAAAGTATCTGACCTATGCTACAAGTCCTCCTCACTCTGCTATCATTGAACTCATTTTTCATTGCACTCCATTACCTTTCAGCAGATTCCTTGCTTGGTTTGGTGACTCAAAAACATGTCTCGAATTCTGACTGCAGGATGTGTATAACATAAGCGATTGTGAACTTCTGAATGGCGAAACCTGCAGAAGAATTCCAGGCTGGATCCATAAACAAGGGGGGAGGCTTTACATAAGGCTGAGGTGCAGAGAGGTGGTTCTGTAAAAAATACATATGCACATTATATCTGATCACTGTGAGAAAATATCTGGATAATATCAGTCCATGGGAGATCAGATAAAGGCTACTTCCTGGTGTACTACACTGCAGTGTTACTGAGACTTACACTAGACATCTGCAATGCTGGGGAATATGTGCAACATGTGTCCAGTTTGCCTGCAGCTCTCGCAGGTGAATAAAGCATTACAATGAATTAAAATCACTTGTAATTCATTAGCAGTGTCCTCCCAAAAAAAAAAGTGTGCTCTGGCTCGGAAGGGGGTTATGGAAGAGGAAATGATCTTTAAAATCAGAATTTGGTATTGCCTCGTTCCTAAGACTGGACCTTCTTGATTCATAACAGCATAGCTCCTGTGTACAATGATATCTTCAGGGTAAGGACAACATTTGGTCCATGAAAACCCTGGTTGTGCAAACAGAAAGAAGGTAGATGAGCTTTGTTTAATAATTCTTATAATAATAATAATTCTTTATTTATATAGCGCACACAGATTCGCAGCGCTGCACAGGCATGTCAAATTGCTCCTGTCCCAATGGGGTCACAATCTTAACAATCTAACAGTAGTATGTATTGGAGTGTGGGAGGAGGAACCGGAGTACCTGGAGGAAACCCACGCAAAAACAGAGAGAACATACAAACTCTTGCAGAGACCTGGGTGGGATTTGAACCCAGGACCCCAGTGCTGCAAGGCAGAAGTGCTACTCACCAGCCACCATGCCGACCTTGTAAAAGGGCTCACACTGAGAGCAGACAGAGAGATTTGTTTAAAAAATAATTTCTTTTTAAATCCAGGTTTTTAGAGGCAATATTATTAGCGCTATAAATAATCATATATAATATCACAAAGAGTCACTCAATAGCACATGTCTGATGAACTGTCCTTCTCCGGATATTAAGGAGTGTAGAAATAGTTTTTCGAATGCAATTTTCCAAGACGATGGTCAGTGGACTCAATCTTGCACATGTAGTGCATATACATACATTCAATTATAAAATATACAGTTTCGACTTACATACAAATTCAACTTAAGGACAAACCTCTGGACCTATCTGTACGTAACTCGGGGACTGCCTATAGTGTATATCTTTATTATCCAGATTGGTGAGATTTTTTTTTTCCTTCTCCCCGTCCATAGAATCACCTGCTGAGTCTCTGATATTGGTCCTAAGTCAGTATTTCAGCTCTTCAAGTACAAAATAACCTTCCAGTCTATTTTTGACTGTCCAAGAGTCTCGATTCCCTGTCTATGTAGTTACCCCAAGATGGCCTTCTCCATGTATTATATCTGCAGAGTCCTTTAGTTTCTTCCTGCTGGTATCTGGTGTGTCCAACCATACACCCGATCACCTGAAAACATCAGTGATGTATTGTATAGCAGTGATTTTCAACCTTTTTGAGCCGGGGCACACCACCAACCAAAATAGCACAAAATGACACTAAAAGTCATAAAATGCCTCCTTACTAATAAAAAACCCCTTGCGGCCTCCTTTACTAATAAAAAAACCCCTAGCGGCCTCCCTTTACTAATAAAAACCTCTAGCGGCCTCCCTTTACTAATTAAGAGCCCTAGCGGCCTCCCTTACTAATAAAAAAAACCCTAGCGGCCTCCCTTTAATAATTAAAAGACCCTAGCGGCCCCCCTTTACTAATAAAAAACCCCTCGCGGCCTCCCTATAATAAAACCTCTAGCGGCCTCCCTTACTAATAAGAGCCCCTAGCGGCCTCCCTTACTAATTAAGAGCCCCTAGCAGCCTCCTTTAATAATTAAAAGACCCTAGCGGCTCTCCTTTACTAATTAAGAGCCCAGCGCTCCCTTCTAATAGAGCACTGGGCCCCTCCCTTTACTAATTAAGAGCCCCTAGCGGCTCCCTTTACTAATTAAGAGCCCCTAGCGGCCCCCCTTTACTAATTAAGAGCCCAGCGGCCTCCCTTTACTAATTAGAGCCCCTAGCGGCCCCCCTCCTTACTAATAAGACCCCTAGGGCCTCCCTTTACTATTAAGAGCCCCTAGCGGCCTCCTTTTAATAATTAAAAGGCCCTAGAGGCCCCCCTTTACTTAATTAAGAGGCCCTAAGGCCCCCCTTACTAATTAAGAGGCCCTAGAGGCCCCCCTTACTAATTAAAAGGCCTAGAGGCCTCCTTTACTAATAAAAGGCCCTAGAGGCCCCCCTTTACTAATTAAAAGGCCCAGAGGCCCCCTTTACTAATTAAAAAAGCCCTAGCGGCCCCCCTTTACTAATTAAAAAGCCCAGCCTCCCTTTACTAATAAAAAAAGACCTAGCTGCCTTCCGATCAAAATTATAACCTTAATACTTACCCTGATGTCTGCTTCGCGCTACCTTCACTCCTAATGGCGATCGCCCACCTTCTGTAGCTCCTGCACCAGCCGCTCTGGTCACGTGACTGACACGACCTGACGTAGGTCGCGGTCAGTACGTGACATGGGCCGCCGGTGCAGGAGCTACAGAAGCATGGGGCGGAGCGCCGACGCGGGGGCTTGTAGGTAAGTATGGGGGCCGAAACACAGGGTGCGGCGGCGGCAGCACTACACATGGACACCATGGTTGGGGAACTTCCCGCGGCACACTCACCAGTGTCGGGGCACACAGGTTGGGAATCATGATCTATGAATATAGAACATTTGCAAAGAGTGTGTATGTTCTTTCGTGGTTTGGTGGGTGTCCTCTGTTTCCTCCCACACTCCAAAACATTACTGGTAGGTTGATTAGATTGTGAGCCCCATTGGGGACAGGGACTGATGTGACAAGCTCTGTACTGCGCTGCGGAATCGTGTTGCGCTATATAATAAAGAATTATTATTTTCTCTCCTTTTTTAATATGGAAAAGTGACTCTGATCTTTAGCATGAATACTTGTATATTACGTTATCATGTTTGTCAAACCATGTATTATTGTGGTGTATCAGCTACTTCACTGGTGTTCTCTTCCACCAATAAGAACGCTGCAAATGACATTTGCTATCACCACGGAAGCAACCAATAAGAGCTTAGCTCTTAATTCGAAACAAGTCCAACAGAAAGCTAAACCTAAATGCTTGCATTGTTTTACTATTGCAGTCTGTCCGCACAAGTCCTCATTGTATAAGAGAAACAACAAAAGTGATATAAATCTCATCACATGATGTACAAATATGTACAGTAGATCTATAACACGTTCATCTGTTTTGTAGCTTTTCCATTTGACGCTCCTCAGGTTCAATCTACACCAAATTATAGAAGATTTTGTGAGTATTTAGGGCAAGGCAATATAACCATGGAGCCAGGACAGTGAAACACAAAGAGACAAAATGCTTATTGAGAAAAACACAAATCCCAGCATGTCCAGGCTCTTACATTGGGTTCTCAATATAGAGAGGGGAACTGCAATTCCCAGCATGTCGTGGCAACACTTATTGCATTCACCTATTAATGGGTAATCGAGATTTCCTTTCTTGTTTCATCCTGTATGAATAAGGCTCTGACAAATACAAATAAGTTCTTGTTGGGTTTCCTTCATTTCAATAACATGGACATAAAAGAGAAGCGGGATCAGATAGAATGGAGGCGTTATACTAACATGGCGGATAAAATAACACGTGTTGACTTTCTGCCTTTTGTCAGAGCTCTTATCACCTGTGAAGTGGCCACTTCAATCCCAATGATAAAGGCAGAGATCTAAGTAATCAGCTTATCAGCCTCTCCACCGCTCTCCAGGGGTGTGTGAAAAGGAGAGGGAGGGACCCGTGCTTAAAAGGACATATCCCTCCGACATTGTGTATTTCTCTCTTTCCTTTGTCGTTGATTGACAGGCCTCCAGGAATGCGCCTCATCACAAAAAGGGACGGGATTTCTTGCTGCGTTATCTGGAAGGAATAGAGATTGATAAGCTGAAGACCATAGCGCATGCCAAGACAAAATCCATACTGGGATCTAATCCTGAGCCATGTTATAGTGAAGGTTATAGGGAAGGGATATGAAGATGTAAAATAGATAGGTAGATATAAAAAGAAAAACGCAGGCATTCTAGATGCAAAAGGTTATCTAGAGATAGATATGATAAAGATGAGAGGAAGGAAATGTTGATAACGTCAGATACTAAGAAAAATAGACCAGAAAAAAAATTAAAATTTCTATTAAGATATGAGACGGATTTACAGATATTGGAGAATGAGACTAATGGAGTATGAGAATATAGTGGATGGAATGAGGACCAACAATATAGGGGAGGGGGGGATTATGCAGGATCCTGGGCCATTGGACTCCAAAGAGGACAAGGATTTTTTAACAGGATTTGCAGTGGGTGCTCCCATTGGATGTGCCCTAGCCTTTCTATACATAGGAATTTTTCTGCACATTTTGCTGGGAGGACACATCTGCCTAAGAAACAGTCTGCGAATCTGAGAGTTTAATCCAACACAATCACAAGGCATAATGACAGGGCAAGGGCGGCCATAGACATCGGCCCTGGGGTTTATTTACAATAATGTTATATAACATGGGGCCATGGCTCTTATAACAAGGACCATATTATCTGACACTTGCTGTGTTACACAACGCGCCACAATTAGCGGACCGGTATTCTGCATCAGCTTGTTTCTGAATAAATACGACAAAATGTGAAGATCGTACAGCAACAAACCGATCGGAAACTGCAGATTATACATGATGACATAAAGTTTTGTTACTTGTAGCCCCGACCTCATAGAAAATACCACAGATACAAAAAGGTGATTTCAGGTGACGCCAAAAAGCCTTGCTCAAAATCCAAGAATGATCCGCGACTATAGATCTACATTACTTCTAAAACATATCTTTGAATTTTTATTTTTATGGAAATAAAGTTGTGTTTTGAGGTTTCTGACATTTCTTCTGTTTTAGATTTTTATTAAATTTGATTTTTTTTTCAGAAAAGCAAATACAAAATGAGGAAATCAAGCTTCCACAATGTATTTAATTTACAAAAATAACCAACCACCCCTCCTGATTGGAGAGAGGGAAAAAAAATCACCTTCATACCCTAACCCCTTTGGGCCATTTAAGAGCCCAAATAAAATTCACAAACCCATTAATTGCTCAATACAAATTCATTATTGATTCAGATCAGTAAGGTTCCAAACACCAGACACCACAAGCTGTCAGCAGGAGCTGCAGGCTTTTCCCATTATGATTAGAGACATCTTACTTAAAGGAATCTACCATCAGAAATACGGTAGATCGGATGGTAGAGTCTACTGTTGCCTCTTGCCTAAACCCGTAATTTAATAATCCTGGAACCTACAGTAACCTAACTTGTCACAAAACTTTATTTTAGTAATATGTAAATTAACTGTAGAGGCTACTTGGGCGGGAGAGCCTTAGCTCCCAGTGCCCGGCCGGGCCAACACAAACCCAGGGCCTTGCAGGTAATGTACATATTACTAAAATAAAGTTGTTTTCTTAAGTTGTGTCACATTCCAGGATATAAATGAGAGATGATTAGGCAGAGGCAGCAAGGGGAATCTACCATCAAATCTACTTCTACCATGGTCGATGTTTTTAATACAAACAATTCTTATGTGTGACTGGTAAAAAAGGGAAACACAACCAAAAAAATAACATCAAATAAAATAACTATATATATGTGGTGAACACCTTTATTAGATTTTTTTTTCATACAAATTAATTGTAAATTCCCATTGTAAGCAGTAATATCTCTGGCAGCTCAAAACCTACTTCTGTATTCCATAAAAAAGGAACAAGGGCCCACATTTATCTAAAACGGTGGCAGTGTTGTACTATGTGCAGTTGCCTGTGTAGTGTGCAGAGGGCGTAGGTTCTTATGATCTTGCGCCCCTTGCACTGCTGCGACAAAGAGTGCAAAACTTTTTTTTTTTTTGGTGCAACTTTAACATAGGGCGTTCGACACAACGTCTGTTAGACTTGTATGAATAAATGTGACGCAAGGTCGGAACTGAGCGATGCAGCGCCCCTTCAGTGCAGAATTTTTTTCACGTGCCAGCAGTTTGCACTGTGCAAAGTGAGGACAAAAATGGTTCCAGGGCTTTAATAATGTGTTCAAATGCTACATTTATATAGAAATAAAAAACAGAAGTTATGGTACAAACACACAAAAAAGAAATTTCCAGGCTTAAAGGGGCACCTTTGCAATTGTGAAATAAGGCCGTAGTTTCCTATTGGATGTCACCCAACCTTCAGCAGACTATTTTAAGACCGGGCAGAGAAACTAACAGGGTGCCATGTGGCGGGGACATCGGCTCAGCCTGCATTGCTCTTCTCTTCACTCCGCCAGCTCAGGTCAGTGTAAGAGAAGAGGCCGCAGCGAGAGAAAGTCCTGGCCTCACACAGCAGTGATCCCTGTGTAACCCTATGTGTGTCTGAGAAGACTTCACTGTGGTAAGTATAGTGAGGACTAGTGTATATGTGTGTGAAATAAATGTAATTAATCTTATTAAATACAAATGTGGCTGAAGTGTATGCATGGGTGTATGTGTGTCTGTGTGTGGCAATGTACCGTGTTGTGTCTGCAATATGCGCGTGCTATATGGGTATGAGCATGCTGTATGTCTATGTCTCTGTGCATGATGTTCTGCAGTGGCTAGGTGTGATATGAGCCTTCGCAACAGTTGTGGAATGTTAGAGGTTTGCAACAGCTTTCAACAAAATTTGGGGGAAGCACAAATTTTGAGGCCCCCTGATGCCTGAATGATTAAATATTACCCTGATAAGGTGATGTTCCAGCTGGTTCCCTACAGCAGGCCACGTGGCCAGTGTCTTGCTCCAGTGGTCCGGTAAATATAACAGGATGTGTTCTCTTCCGCCACGGGGCTATAGAACTATGGGGACCAGAACATTGGCGCTGTATGCGAAGGACAACAATATTTTTGAAGTTTGGACCCCCCTAAAAGCCAAATGGTCTCTGCTCTCAGTTTTTTAAAGGGGGTGTTCCAAATATTCAGAAATCTCCATGGGAACTGGGGCAGGTATAGGGACATAAAAATTATAATCCTTACCTGCTCTCGGTCCTCTTTCCAAATTAGGGCACATGGCCCCAGTAGACCCCTGGTAGTCACTCGCTTCAGTCACCAGTCTACTGAGCTACTTGTGGTCCCATTGACCAGTATCCGGCAGTAGATCAATGAAGGGTCCTTTAAGGTTGTAAGTTCAACGTGTTACAGTAACGCACACAGAAGATAGTGAACCAGAAGGTCCCTTACCCCCCTATAAGGATGACCCTGAATCTATAAATGATGCGTGCACTGGGGAGCCCTGATACAGATTTTACATTTTGGACACCATACAGCAGCAAGATGCTTGCCTGCTTAGTGGTGTGATATATCGTGTGCGGCTATGTCCACCAGCCGGGGGACGCCTCTCCCATCTCTCTGCTGCTTCTCCCGGTCCCTCCATCTCTTTCCGTCTCCATGGCTCTCCCTCCCTTTCGTTCTCCTCTCACAGAAGCCTTCTTACAGAACACATGCACTTCAACACACACTAAGGCGTGTTGTTTAAATGGGTTCGGCCCAGATCAGACTAGGGAGTGCCAGGAAAACCAAGGAGAGAACTCTGCCTGGTGTCTCCCTGTGCCTGTCCACATACTGACGGACCGGGCTCTGGTTACAGATGGGGGGGCAACTTTGTCTGGAAGGCAAGCAGTGGCAGTGGAATGTAGTCGCACCTTTCACTGCTAGAGATGCGGATCCTCAATCTGGATGTTACGTTAAAGATTAAAAAAATATTTTTTTCTTTTCTGATTTCACTCCCATTATTTTTGAGTTATGTCTTGAATATTTCTGGATATTTGGATTCACATTCGGTGTCTATCTCATATCTATTCTTATCAATATCTATCTTCACATATATATTTCACATTCAGGGCAATTCTAGGTTCTTCGCATAATAAACAGCCCCACCAAATGGATTTTAAGTGGATCCAGCCACAATCCCAATATGTAGCTTAGTATTGCTCCCACAAATTATTCAAACATATACAGTGCCCCCCTTAAGAAAGGACATTACCACCAGGATGTAGATTGTAAACCAGCACACGACATACTGGTGTGGCCCCCTCTGGCAGATCGTTCTTTTTTAGCTTTTGATGCCCCCTTTTTTTAAGGCTTTAGAAATTATGCAAATGAGTACTGAGGGGCTCTTGGTCCATAGCTGTTGATGGAACATATTTTCAAAGCTTTTTTTTTTCTTAAAGCAACCAGTATGTCAGTGGTGGTGTAGAATCCTTAACACTGGTGGTAGTGTTTTTCACATACTGTGTCTTCCAAATTAAATACTGGCCTGTCATTATATTATTATTATTCATTACAGAGACTAACATATAGCTTCACCAGAACAAAGCTCCAGTATGGAGTCCAATACATTATTACAGTTCTAGAGACTGAGCCTCATACAGAAGGCACTGCCACGGACCAATTCCCCGTCCCTGTATAAATGTAGCGTATCCCATATAAGTCTTGTGCCTTATGTTAATAGAACAAGCTTGTGTACACCTAACCTACTGTTTTTTAAAGAATGTGTAATAATGGACCTGAGAAACTTTTTACATTTCACAAGTGTTGGATCATATTTCATTCACGTAATTGTGTTGACCAGAATGGCACAGTTCAAATTTGGATCTTGAGCACCGTTCACAAGGGTACAGGAGGAATTTATAGGACTTGCTGGCGGTGAACTGTTAAATTTTTCTTTTTTTTTCGTTCAGTATCCCAAACGCGTTACATCTGTACAGAGCCCTCTATATTTACATGTATACAGTACCCCCCATAATGAACAAATACATGCGTCCCCCCTTAATTCATACAAGCACCCTGAATAAACATGGATATATTACTGTGCCCCATTTAGGGTGCGGGTCACACGTCGCGTTTACTCTGCGTTTAAAAACGCATTGCAACTAGCTGGCGAGTGATTTGCCTAATTAAACAGCTGCTAACAACCTGTGTTTACAACAAAAAAAATCCACGGTTTTAACGACATTGTTAAGACGCATGGTTTGTAAACACAGGTGGTTTCGAGGAGGATTTAATGGTAGGCAAAACTCACTCTTCGCTATTCCATGCGTTTTTTAAAGCGATGTGGTAACAACGCGAGGGACCCAACCCTTAGAAAATACACTCACCGGCCCACCTTTATTAGGTACATTCTGAAACATGTTAAAATAACTTCAGACCTGCCTGAATTTAGCAGTGTATTACTTATTATAGACTGGTTTTAGTAGGAAGAATCAGTAGATGTAACGGCATCAATCTCCTAAAAATCTTTCTATCACATAACTACTGTATATACTCGAGTATCAGCCGACCCAAGTATAAGCTGAGGCCCCTAATTTTACCACAAAACCCGGGAAAACCTATTGACTCAAGTATAAGCCGAGTGTGGGAAATGCATTGGTCACAGCCTCCCCATTACATAGCGTGACGGACCCTGCCTCATAGTATATAGCCAGCACCGGCCCCCCAGTATATAGCCTGCCAGCCCATATCCCCCAGTATATAGCCAGCCCCCTGCACCAGTATATAGCCAGATCCCTGCCCCAGTATATAGCCAGCAGCAGGGGAAGCCGGAAAGGTGAGTTTTGATATATATTTTTTTACTCGAGTATAAGCTGAGTTTGGGTTTTCAGCATCCCTTTACTAATTAAGAGCCCTAGCGGCCTCCCTTACTAATAAAAAAAACCCTAGCGGCCTCCCCTTTAATAATTAAAAGACCCTAGCGGCCCCCCTTTACTAATAAAAAACCCCTCGCGGCCTCCCTTTACATAATAAAACCTCTAGCGGCCTCCCTTTACTAATTAAGAGCCCCTAGCGGCCTCCCTTTACTAATTAAGAGCCCCTAGCAGCCTCCTTTAATAATTAAAAGACCCTAGCGGCTCTCCTTTACTAATTAAGAGCCCCGAGCGGCTCCCTTACTAATAGAGCACTGCGGCTCCCTCCCTTTACTAATTAAGAGCCCCTAGCGGCTCCCTTTACTAATTAAGAGCCCCTAGCGGCCCCCTTACAATTAAGAGCCCAGCGGCCTCCCTTTACTAATTAAGAGCCCCTAGCGGCCCCCCTCCCTTACTAATAAGACCCCTAGGCCTCCCTTTACTATTAAGAGCCCCTAGCGGCCTCCTTTTAATAATTAAAAGGCCTAGAGGCCCCCCTTTACTATAATTAAGAGGCCCTAAGGCCCCCCGTTACTAATTAAGAGGCCCTAGAGGCCCCCCTTTACTAATTAAAAGGCCTAGAGGCCTCCTTTACTAATTAAAAGGCCCCTAGAGGCCCCCCTTTACTAATTAAAAGGCCCAGAGGCCCCCTTTACTAATAAAAGCCCACTAGCGGCCCCCCTTTACTAATTAAAAAGCCCAGCCTCCCTTTACTAATAAAAAAAGACCCTAGCTGCCTTCCATACAAAATTATAACCTTATATACTTACCCTTGATGTCTTCTTCCGCGTACCTTCACTCCTAATGGCGATCCGCCCACCTTCTGTAGCTCCTGCACCAGCCGCTCTGGTCACGTGACTGACACGACCTGACGTAGGTCGCGTCAGTACGTGACATGCGGCCGCGGTGCAGGAGCTACAGAAGATGGGCGGAGCGCCGACGCGGGGCTTGTAGGTAAGTATGGGGGCCGAAACACAGGGTGCGGCGGCGGCAGCACTACACATGGACACCATGGTTGGGGAACTTTCCCGCGGCACACTCAACCAGTGTCGGGGCACACAGGTGGAAATCACTGATCTATAGAATATAGAACATTTGCAAAGAGTTTGTATGTTCTTTCCGTGGTTTGGTGGGTGTCCTCTGGTTTCCTCCCACACTCCAAAACATTACTGGTAGGTTGATTAGATTGTGAGCCCCATTGGGGACAGGGACTGATGTGACAAGCTCTGTACTGCGCTGCGGAATCGTGTGCGCTATATAATAAAGAATTATTATTTTCTCTCTTTTTTAATATGGAAAAGTGACTCTGATCTTTAGCATGAATACTTGTATATTACGTTATCATGTTTGTCAAACCATGTATTATTGTGGTGTATACAGCTACTTCACTGGTGTTCTCTTCCACCAATAAGAACGCTGCAAATGACATTTGCTATCACCACGGAAGCAACCAATAAGAGCTTAGCTCTTAATTCGAAACAAGTTCCAACAGAAAGCTAAACCTAATTGCTTGCATTGTTTTACTATTGCCAGTCTGTCCGCACAAGTCCTCATTGTATAAGAGAAACAACAAAAGTGATATAAATCTCATCACATGATGTACAAATATGTACAGTAGATCTATAACACGTTCATCGTTTTGTAGCTTTTCCATTTGACGCTCCTCAGGTTCAATCTACACCAAATTATAGAAGATTTTGTGAGTATTTGCAGGGCAAATATATACCCATGGAGCCAGGACAGTGAAACACAAAGCAGACAAATGCTTATTGAGAAAAACAAATCCCAGCATGTCCAGGCTCTTACATTGGGTTCTCAATATAGAGAGGGGAACTGCAATCCCAGCATGTCTGGCAACACTATTGCATTCACCTATTAATGGGTAATCCGAGATTTCCTTTCTTGTTTTCATCCTTGTATGAATAGGCTCTGACAATACAAATAAGTTCTGTTGGGTTCCTTCATTTCAATCAACATGGACATAAAAGAGAAGCGGGATCAGATAGAATGGAGGCGTTATACTAACATGGCGGATAAAATAACACGTGTTGACTTTCTGCCTTTTGTCAGAGCTCTTATCACCTGTGAAGTGGCCACTTCAATCCCAATGATAAAGGCAGAAGATCTATGTAATCAGCTTATCAGCCTCTCCACCGCTCTCCAGGGGTGTGAAAAGGAGAGGGAGGACCCGTGCTAAAAGGACTATCCCTCCGACATTGTGTATTTCTCTCTTTCTTTGTCGTTGATTGACAGCCTCCAGGAATGCGCCTCATCACAAAAAGGGACGGATTTCTTGCTGCGTTATCTGGAAGGAATAGAGATTGAATAAGCTGAAGACCATAGCTGCTGCCAAAGACAAAATCCTACTGGGATCTAATCCTGAGCCATGTTATAGTGAAGGTTATAGGGAAGGGATATGAAGATGTAAATAGATAGGTAGATATAAAAGAAAAAAACGCAGCATTCTAGATGCAAAAGGTTATTAGAGATAGATATGATAAAGATGAGAGGAAGGAAATGTTGATAACGTCAGATACTAAGAAAAATAGACCAGAAAAAAAATTAAATTCTATTAGATATGAGACGGATTTACAGATATTGGAGAATGAGACTAATGGAGTATGAGAATATAAGTGGATGGATGATGGACCAACAATATAGGGGAGGGGGGATTATGCAGGATCCTGGCCATTGGACTCCATAAGAGGACAAGGATTTTTTAACAGGATTTGCAGTGGGTGCTCCCATTGGATGTGCCTAGCCTTTCTATACATAGGAATTTTTCTGCACATTTTGCTGGGGAACATCTGCTAAGAAACAGTCTGCGAATCTGAGAGATTTAATCCAACACAATCACAAGGCATAATGAAGTGGCAAGGGCGGCCATAGACATCGGCCTGGGGTTTATTTACAATAATGTTATATAACATGGGGCCTGGCTCTTATAACAAGGACCATATTCATCTGACACTTGCGTGTTACACAACGCGCCACAATTAGCGGAACCGGTATTCTGCAATCAGCTTGTGTTTCTGAATAAATACGACAAATGTGAAGATCGTACAGCAACAACCGATCGGAAACTGCAGATTATACATGATGAATAAAGTTTTTGTTACTTGTAGCCCCGACCTCATAGAAAATACCACAGATACAAAAAGGTGATTTCAGGTGACGCCAAAAGCCTTGCTCAAATCCAAGAATGATCCGCGACTATAGATCTACATTACTTTCTAAAACATAGTCTTTGAATTTTTATTTTTATGGAAATAAAGTTGTGTTTTGAGGTTTCTGACATTTCTTCTTTTTAGATTTTTATTAAATTTAGATTTTTTTTTTCAGAAAAGCAAATACAAAATGAGGAAATCAAGCTTCCACAATGTATTTAATTTACAAAAATAACCAACCACCCCTCCTGATTGGAGAAGAGGGAAAAAAATCACCTTCATACCCTACCCCTTTGGCCATTTTAAGAGCCCAAATAAAATTCACAAACCCATTAATTTCTCAATACAAATTCATTATTGATTCAGATCAGTAAGGTTCCAAACACCAGACACCACAAGCTGATCAGCAGGAGCTGCAGGCTTTTCCCATTATGATAGAGACCATCTTACTTAAAGGAATCTACCATCAGAAATACGGTAGATCGATGGTAGAGTCTACTGTTGCCTCTTGCCTAAACCCGTAATTTAATAATCCTGGAACCTACAGTAACCTAACTTGTCACAAAACTTTATTTTAGTAATATGTAAATTAACTGTAGAGGCTACTTGGGCGTGGAGAGCCTTAGCTCCCAGTGCCCGGCCGGGCCAGTACACAACCCAGGAGCCTTGCAGGTAATTACATATTACTAAAATAAAGTGTTTTCTTAAGTTGTGTCACATTCCAGGATATTAAATGAGAGATGAGTGGCAGAGGGCAGCAAGGGGAATCTACCATCAAATCTACTTCTACCCATGGGGATTGTTCTTTAATACAAACAATTCTTATGTGTGACTGGTAAAAATAAGGAGAAACACAACCAAAAAAATAACATCAAATAAAATATACTTATATATTGGTGACACCTTTTATAGATTTTTTTTTCATACAAATTAATTGTAAATTCCCATATTAAGCAGTAATATCTCTGCAGCTCAAACACCTACTTCTGATTCCATAAAAAAAGGAAACAAGGGCCCACATTTATCTAAAACGGTGCAGTGTGTACTATGTGCAGTTGCCTGTGTAGTGTGCAGAGGGCGTAGGTTCTTCATGAATCTGGCGCCCCTGCACTGCTGCGACAAAGAGTGCAACAACTTTTTTTTTTTTTTGGTGCACCTTTAACATAGGGCGTTCGACACACGTCTGTTAGACTTTGTATGATAAATGTGACGCAAGGTCTGACTGAGCGATGCAGCGCCCCCTTCAGTGCAGAATTTTTTTCACGTGCCAGCAGTTTGCACTGTGCAAAGTGAGACAAAAATGGTTCCAGGGCTTTAATAAATGTGTTTCAAATTGCTACATTTTATTAGAAATAAAAACAGAAGTTATGGATACAAACACACAAAAAAGAAATTTCCAGGTCTTAAAGGGGCACCTTTTGCAATTGTGAAATAAGCCGTAGTTTCCTATTGGATGTCACCCAACCTTCAGCAGGACTATTTAAGCACCTGGCAGAGCAAACTAACAGGGTGCCATGTGGCGGGGACATCGGCTCAGCCTGCACTTGCTCTTCTCTTCACTCCGCCAGCAGTCAGGTCAGTGTAAGAGAAGAGCGCGCAGGAGAGAAAGTCCTGGCCTCACACAGCAGTGATCCCTGTGTAACCCTTGTGGTCTGAGAAGACTTCACTGTGGGTAAGTATATGTGAGGACTATGTGTATATGTGTGTGAAAATAAATGTACTTAATCTTTATTAAATACAAATGTGAGCTGAAGTGTATGCATGGGTGTATGTGTGTCTGTGTGTGCATGTACCGTGTTTGTGTCTGCAATTGCGCGTGCTTATATGTGTATGAGCATGCTTGTATGTCTATGTCTTCTGTGCATGATGTTCTGCAGTGGCTGAGGTGTGTATTATGAGCCTTCGCAACAGCTTTGTGGAATGTTATGAGGTTCTGCAACAGCTTTCAACATAATTTTGGGGGACGCACAAATTTTGAGGTCCCCCCTGCTGCCTGAATGACTTAAATATTACCCTGATAAGGTGATGTCCAGCTGGTTCCCTACAGGCAGGGCCACGTGGCCAGTGTCTTGCTCCAGTGGTCCGGTAAATATGAACAGGATGTGTTCTCTTCCGCCACGGGGCTATAGAACTATGGGGACCAGAACATTGGCGCTGTAGCAAGGACAACAATATTTTTGAAGTTTGACCCCCTAAAAGCCAAATGGTCTCTGCTTCAGTTTTTTAAAGGGGGTGTTCCAAATATTCAGAAATCTCCTGGGAACTGGGCAGGTATAGGGACATAAAAATTATATCCTTACCTGCTCTCGGTCCTCTTTCCAAATTAGGCACATGGCCCCAGTAGACCCCTGGTAGTCACTCGTTCATGTCAACCAGTCTACTGAGCTACTTGTTGGTCCCATTGACCAGTATCGGCAGTAGATCAATGAGGGTCCTTTAAGGTTGTAAGTTCAACGTGTACTAGCACACAGAAGAAGGACCAAAGGTCCCTTACCCCCCATAAGCGCATGACCCCTTGACATCTATAAATGATGCGTGCTACTGGGGAGCCCTGATTACAGATTTTACATTTTGGACCCATACAGCAGCAAGATGCTTGCCTGCTAGTGGTGTGACTATACGTGTGCGGCTATGTCACCCAGCGCGGGGACGCCTCTCCCATCTCTCTGCTGCTTCTCCCGGTCCTCCATCTCTTTCCGTCTCCATGGCTCTCCCTCCCTTATTCTCTCTCAACAGAACCTTCTTACAGACACACATCACTTCACACACACTAAGGCGTGTTGTTTAAATGGGTCTCGGCCCAGATCAGACTAGGGAGTGCAGGAAACCAAGGAGAGAACTCTGCCTGGTCTCCCTGTGCCTTCCACATACTGACGGCCGGGCTCTGGTTACAGATGGGGGGGCAAACTTTGTCTGGAAGGCAAGCAGTGGCAGTGGAATGTAGTGCGCACCTTTCACTGCTAGAGTGCGGATCCTCAATCTGGATGTTACGTTAAAGATTAAAAAAATATTTTTTTCTTTTCTGATTTCATCCCATTATTTTTGAGTTATGTCTTGAATATTTGGATATTTGGATCTCACATTCGGTGTCTATCTCATATCTATCTTATCAATTATCTATCTTCA
This sequence comes from Engystomops pustulosus, assembly GCA_019512145.1. Taxonomy (NCBI): domain Eukaryota; kingdom Metazoa; phylum Chordata; class Amphibia; order Anura; family Leptodactylidae; genus Engystomops; species Engystomops pustulosus. Next base: position 4,431,459 of record CM033648.1, on the reverse strand, counting down.
CATATATATTTCACATTCAGGGCAATTCTAGGTTCTTCGCATATAAACAGCCCCACCAAATGGATTTTAAGTGGATCCAGCCACAATCCCAATATGTTAGCTTAGTATTGCTCCCACAAATTATTCAAACTATACAGTGCCCCCCTTAAGAAAGGACATCTACCACAGGATGTAGGATTGTAAACCAGCACACTGACATACTGTGTGGCCCCCTCTGGCAGGATCGTTCTTCTTTTAGCTTTTGATGCCCCCTTTTTTTAAGGCTTTAGAAATTATGAAATGAGTACTGAGGGGCTCTTGGTCCATAGCTGTTGATGGAACATATTTTAAAGCTTTTTTTTTTCTTAAAGCAACCAGTATGTCAGTGTGTGGTGTAGAATCCTTAACCTGGTGGTAGTTGTTTTTCACACTACTGTGTCTTCCAAATTAATACTGTGCCTGTCATTATATTATTATTATTCTTACAGAGACTAACATATAGCTTCACCAGAACAAAGCTCCAGTTATGGAGTCCAATACATTATTACAGTTCTAGAGACTGAGCCTCAACAGAACACTGCCACGGACCAATTCCCCGTCCCTGTATAAATCTAGTGTATCCCATATAAGTCTTGTGCCTTATTTAATAGAACAAGCTGTGTACACTAACCTACTGTTTTTTAAAGAAATGTGTAATAATGGACTGAGAAACTTTTTTACATTTCACAATGTTGGATCATATTTCATTCACGTAATTGTGTTGACCAGAATGGCACAGTTCAAATTTGGATCTTGAGCACCGTTCACAAGGGTACAGGAGAATCTTATAGGACTTGCTGGCGGTGAACTGTTAAATTTTTCTTTTTTTTCGTTCAGTATCCAAACGCTGTTACATCTGTACAGAGCCCTCTAATTTACATGTATACAGTACCCCCCATAATGAACAAATACATGCCGTCCCCCCTTTAATTCATACAAGCACCCTGAATAAACATGGAATATTACTGTGCCCCATTTAGGGTGCGGTCACACGTCGCGTTTTACGTCTGGTTTAAAAACGCATTGCAACTAGCTGGGGAGTGATTTGCCTAATTAAACAGTACTGCTAACACCTGTGTTTACAAAAAGACAACCCGTTTAACGCATTGTTAACGCATGTGTTTGTACACACAGGTGTTTAGAGGGTTTATAGGCAAACTCACTCTTCAGCTAATCCATGCGTTTTTTAACGATGGTTAACGCGAGTGTGACCGCACCCTTAGAAATACACTCACCGGCCACTTTATTAGGTACATATATACTTACCCTTGATGTCTTCTTCCGCGTACCTTCACTCCTAATGGCGATCCGCTCACCTTCTGTAGCTCCTGCACCGCGCGCCTCTGGTCACGTGACTTACGCGACCTGACGTCAGGTCGCGTCAGTCACGTGACATGGGCCGCGCGGTGCAGGAGCTACAGAAGATGGGCGGATCGCCGACGCGGGGCTTGGAGGTAAGTATGGGGCATAAATAAGGGGGCGCGGCGGCAGCTCGATATCGGGGCAGCTTAGTTCGGGGAACTTTCCCCCGCGGCACACTCAACCTTGTGTCACACAGGTTGAAAATCACTGCCCTAGGAGGTCATGTATATCTGATCTTTGTTGTGACTTGTATGTTACACTGCAGTGTTGTAGCTCACTGTGCTTCCTTCTGATGGGTGTAGAAGTCATTCTATATAGTCATGACATAGTGGGCAGCACAGTGGGTCAGTGGTTAGCACTGCAGCCTTGCAGCGCTGGGGTCTTTGGTTCATGTCCCATCCAGGTCAACATCAGCAAAGAGTTTGTATGTTCTCTCCGTGTTTGTGTGGGTTTCTTTCGGGGTCCTCCGGTTTCCTCCCACACTCCAAAACATACTGGTAGGTTGATTAGATTGTGAACCCCATTGGGGACAGGGACTGATCTGACATGCTTTGTGCAGCGCTGTGTAATCTGTGTGCTATATAAATAATTATTATTATAGGGTTTTGTAGATCATACAATGTACATGATGAACACCAAGGCTGAAAAGATACTCAGAACACTGATCATAAGTTTAAGCAATCATTCACTGACACCTTGTGGTAGCACTTTGCATTACCGCAAACATGCTCCAGGATTTACAAGTAGTCTAGATTTGTAGTGTGTTAGCCATGTAGAGCAGAAGAAGTAATAATAATTCTTTATATATATAGCGCACACAGATTACGCAGCGCTGCACAAAGCATGACAAATTGGTTCGGGCGATACCTCTCTGAGGCTGAGTGTATGTGATGTTGAGCTTTCAAGAATCCTAGTTCCCTTGTTATGCATGAAACAGAATATTCACAGCTTATTATACACACCCGGCAGGGATCAGCAAAGGACAAAAAACTTTAAAAAAAAAAAAAAAAAAAAAAACGTACACAAACATCTTATTCACAACAGGATGGTAATAAACAGACTAAAAACCTGTGAGGCGAGACAATGGAACCTATAACCAATAGAGCCTTATCTGCTTGTGGCCTCCAGGTCAGAGGTCGGGGGGCATTAAGCTGGCATGAATGTTAAGACCACTTTGTAAGGTGTTGAATCTCCTCATTAATTTATACTCCCATTCTTTCCTTTCCCTCTGTGTCTTAAAATGGTCCTCTCTGGAGAAATGTGCAGCCACTGGGAGATTTTTCCTCATGCGCTGATGGAGTCTCTGGATGTTTCCCCCACATAAAGGCCTGTGGTTGGACACTGCTGACACATAGTAAGGTAGACCACATTAGAGGACCTGCAGGAAAAGGTCCCCTTGATCTGATGTACCTGCTGTGATTGGGGTACAGGTACCTGGTCACCTGTGCGGATGTGATGGCACGTTTTACATCTGCTTTGCAGGCAGGGTGAGGACCATTTTCTGATGGAGGTCTCAGGGCACTCCGGACAACCAGTTGTTTCAGGTTTGGTGGTTGTGGGCCGCGCGGTGCAGGAGCTACAGAAGATGGGCGGATTGCCGACGTGGGGCTTGTAGGTAAGTATGGGGGCTGAAACACATGGACACCATGGTTCGGGGAACTTTCCCTGCGGCACACTCAACCATGTGTCGCGGCACACTACACAAGTTGAAAATCACTGATCTATAGAATATAGAACATTTGCAAAGAGTTTGTATGTTCTTTCCGTGTTTGTGTGGGTGTCCTCTGGTTTCCTCCCACACTCCAAAACATACTGGTAGGTTGATTAGATTGTGAGCCCCATTGGGGACAGGGACTGATGTGACAAGCTCTGTACTGCGCTGCGGAATCTGTGTGCGCTATATAAATAAAGAATTATTATTTTCTCTCTTTTTTTAATATGGAAAAGTGACTCTGATCTTTAGCATGAATACTTGTATATTACGTTATCATGTTTGTCAAACCATGTATTATTGTGGTGTATACAGCTACTTCACTGGTGTTCTCTCTCCACCAATAAGAACGCTTGCAAATGACATTTGCTATCACCACGGAAGCAACCAATAAGAGCTTAGCTCTAATTTTCGAAACAAAGTTCCAACAGAAAAGCTAAACCTAAATTGCTTGCATTGTTTTACTGTTGCAGTCTGTCCGCACAAGTCCTCATTGTATAAGAGAAACAACAAAAGTGATATAAATCTCATCCACATGATGTACAAATATGTACAGTAGATCTATAACACGTTCATCTGTTTTGTAGCTTTTCCATTTGACGCTCCTCAGGTTCAATCTACACCAAATTATAGAAGATTTTGTTGAGTATTTAGGGCAAATATATATCCCATGGAGCCAGGACAGTAGAAACGCAAAGCAGACAAAATGCTTATTGAGAAAACTACAACTCCCAGCATGTCCAGGCTCTTACATTGGGTTCTCAATATAGAGAGGGGAACTGCAATTCCCAGCATGCCTTGGCAAACACTTATTGCATTCCCTATTTTAATGGGTAATCCGAGATTTCCTTTCTTGTTTTCATCCTCTGTATGAATACGGCCTGACAAATACAAATAAGTTCTTGTTGGTTTTCCTTCATTTCAATCACATGGACATAAAAGAGAAGCCGGGATCAGATAGAATGGAGGCGTTATACTAACATGGCGGATAAACATACACGTGTTGACTTTCTGCCTTTTGTCAGAGCTCTTATCACCTGTGAAGTGGCCACTTCAATCCCAATGATAAAGGCAGATCTAATGTAATCAGCTTATCAGCCTCTCCACCGCTCTTCCCAGGGGTGTGAAAAGGAGAGGGAGGGACCCGTGCTAAAAGGACTATTTCCCTCCGACATTGTGTATCTTCTCTCTTTCCTTTGTCGTTGATTGACAGTCCTCCAGGAATGCGCCTCATCACAAAAAGGGACGGATTTCTTGCTGCGTTATCTGGAAGGAATAGAGATTGAATAGCTGAAGACCATAGCTGCATGCCAAAGACGAAATCCCTACTGGGATCTAATCCTGAGCCATGTTATAGGAGTGAAGGTTATAGGGAAGGATATGAAGATGTAAAATAGATAGGTAGATATAATAAAAGGAAAAATGCAGCATTCTAGATGCAAAAGGTTATATAGAGATAGATATGATAAAGATGAGAGGAAGGAAATGTTGATTAACGTCAGATACTAAGAAAAATAGACCAAGAAAAAAAATTAAAATTTCTATTAGATATTGAGACGGATATACAGATATTGGAGATATGAGACTAATGGAGTATTGAGAAATATAAGTGGATGGACTGATGGACCAACAATATAGGGGAGGGGGGATTATGCAGGATCCTGGTCCATTGGACTTCCATAAGAGGACAAGGATTTTTTAAACAGGATTTGCAGTGGGTGCTCCCATTGGATGTGCCCCTAGCCTTTCTATACATAGGAATTTTTCTGCACATTTTGCTGGGAAAACATCTGCATAAGAAACAGTCTGCGAATCTGCGAGATTTAATCCAACACCAATCACAGGCATAATGAAGTGCCAGAGGGCGGCCATAGACATCGGCCTGGGGTTTATTTTACAATAATGTTATTATAACATGGCGGCCGTGTCTCTTATATACAAGGACATTCATTTCATCTGACACTTGCTGTTTACACAACGCGCCACAATTAGCGGACCCTGTATTCTGTAATCAGGCTTTGTTTTCTGAATAAATACGACAAAATGGTGAAGATCTGTACAGCAACAACCGATCGGAAACTGCAGATTATTACATGATGAAATAAAGTTTTTGTTACTTGTAGCCCCGACCTCATAGAAAATACCACAGATACAAAAGGTGATTTCAGGTGACGCCAAAAGCCTTTGCTCAAATCCAAGAATGATCCGCGACTATAGATCTACATTACTTTCTAAAACATAGTCTTTGAATTTTTATTTTTTATGGAAATATAAAGTTGTGTTTTGAGGTTTTCTGACATTTCTTCTTTTTTAGATTTTTATTAAATTTAGATTTTTTTTTTCAGAAAAGCAAATGCAAAATGAGGAAATCAAGCTTCCACAATGTGTTTAATTTACAAAATAACCAACAACCCCTCCTGATTGGAGAAGAAGGAAAAAAAATCACCTTCTTACCCTACCCCTTTGGGCCATTTTAAGAGCCCAAATAAAATTCACAAACCCCATTAATTTTCTTCAATACAAATTCATTTATTGATTCAGATCAGTAAAGGTCCAACACCAGACACCACAAGCTGATCAGCAGGAGCTGCAGGCTTTTCCCATTATGATAGAGACCATCTTACTTAAAGGAATCTACCATCAGAAATACGGTAGATCTGATGGTAGAGTCCTACTGTCTGCCTCTTGCCTAACCCGTAATTTAATAATCCTGGAACCTACAGTAACCTAACTTGTTAAAAACTTTATTTTAGTAATATGTAAATTAACTGTAGAGGCTACTTGGGCGTGGAGAAGCCTTAGCTCCCAGTGCCCGGCCGGGCCAGTACACAACCCAGGAGCCTCTGCAGGTAATTTACATATTACTAAAATAAAGTTGTTTTCTTTAAGTTGTGTCACATTCCAGGATTATTAAATGAGAGATTAGGGCAGAGGCAGCAAGGGGAATCTACCATCACATCTACTTCTACCCATGGTAGGTTTTCTTTAATAAAACAATTCTTATGTGTGACTGCTAAAAATAAGTAAAAACACAACCAAAAAAATAACATCAAATAAAATATACTTATATATTGGTGACACCTTTTATAGATTTTTTTCCATACAAATTACAAATATTAGAGTGTTGTTATTATGGTAATAAAAGGTTTTAAAATAGAACATTTTTTTTTTGTAAATTCACACATTAAGCAGTAATATCTCTGCACCTCACCCACTTCTGATTCCATTAAAAAAAAAAAAAGAAAACAGGGGCCAACATTTATAAAAAAAAACAGTGCAGTGTGTATGGGCAGTGTTTTGTATAGTGTGCAGGGGGCACTAGATTCATGATTTATGTCGCAGGTTCTTCATGAATCTGGCACCCTCTGCACTGCTCCGACAGTCCGACACCTTTAACATGGGGCTTTCAACACACTTTTGTCAGACTTTGCATGCACAGTCCAACTGAGCATCGGAGCGCCCCCTTTAAGTACAGAATTTTTTTTCACATGCCAGCAGTTTGCACTGAATTGACTTTAATAAATGTGGACAAAGGTTTCAAATTGCTACATTTTATTAGAAATAAAAACAGAAGTTATAGATACAAACGCAAAAAAGGAGATCTCCAGGTCTTAAAGGGGCACCTTTTGAAATTGTGAAATAAGCCGTAGTTTCCTATTGGATGTCACCCAGTCTTCAGCATGACTATTTAAGCACCTGGCAGAGCAAACGAACAGGGTGCCATGTAATGGGGGCATCGGCACAGCCTGCACTTGCTCTCCTCTTCACTTCCACAGCAGTCGGGTCAGTGATAAGAGAAGAGCGCAGCAGGAGAGAGTCCTGGCCTCACACAGCAGTGATCCCTGTGTAACCCTCTGCATTCTGTGGGTAAGTATATGCAAGGAATATGTGTATAAGTGTGTGAAAATAAATGTACTTAATCTTTATTAAACACAAATGTGAGCTGAAGTGTATGCATGGGTGTATGTCCATGTGTGTATGTACCGTGTTTGTGTCTGCAATTGCGCGTGCTTGTATGTATCAGCATGTGCCTAGCATGTGTCTATTTCTTCTGCAGGGGCTGAGGTGGTTATTATGAGCCTTTGCAACAGCTTTGTGGAATGTTATGAGGTTCTGCAACAGCTTTCAACATATTTTTGGGGGATGCACAAATTTTGAGGTCCCCCCTGCTGCCCGAATGACCCAAATATTGCCCTGATAAGGTGATGTCCAACTGGTTCCCTGCACGCAGGGCCACGTGGCCAGTGTCTTGCTCCAGTGGTCCGGTGAATATGAACAGGATGTCTTCTCTTCCGCCACTGGGGCTAGAACTATTGGGGACCAGAACATTGGCGCTGGATCGCAGGGACAACAATATTTTATGAAGTTTGACCCCCTAAAAGCCAAAATGGTCTCTGTCCTTCAGTTTTTAAAGGGGTGTTCCAAATATTTCAGAAATCTCCCTGGGAACTTGGGCAGGTATAGGGACATAAAAATTATCATCCTTACCTTGCTCTCGGTCCTCTTTCCAGAATTATGGCACCATGGCCCCAGTAGACCCCTGGTGAAGTCACTCGCTTCATGTCACCCAGTCCTACTGATGCTACTTGTGGTCCCATGACAGTATCGGCAGTAGATCAATGGAGGGTCCTTTAAGGTTGTAATGTTACCAACGTGTTACAGTATGCACACAGAAGGAAGTGCCCAGAAGGTCCCTTACCCCCCTATAAGGTGACCTGCACTATAAATGATGCGTGCTACTGGGGAGACCCTGATACAGATTTTACATTTTGGACCCCCATACAGCAGCAGATGCTTTGCCGCTAGTGGTGTGATATATGAGTGCGGCTATGTCACCCCCAGCGCGGGACGCCTCTCCCCATCTCTCTGCTGCTTCTCCCAGGTCCCTCCATCTCTTTCCCGTCTCCATGGCTCTCCCTCCCTTTCTTTCTCTCTCCACAGACCTTCTTACAGACACACGCTCTCACACACACATAAGGCGTGTTGTTTTAAATGGGTCTCGGCCCAGATCAGACTAGGGAGTGCCAGGAAACCAAGAGAGAACTCTGCCTGGTCTCCCTGTGCCTTCCACATACTGACGGCCGGCTCTGGTTACAGTGAGGGGGCAACTTTGTCTGGAAGGGCAGCAGTGGCAGTGGAATGTAGTCCTGCACCCTTTCACTGCTAGAGATGCGGATCCTGCAATCTGGATGTTACGTTAAAGATTAAAAAAATATTTTTTTTCTTTTCTGATTTCACTCCCATTATTTTTGAGTTGTGTCTTGAATATTTCTGGATATTCTGGATCTCACATTCTGGTGTCTATCTCATATCTATCTTTATCATATCTATCTATCTTTCACATATATATTTCACATTCAGGGCAATTTCTAGGTTCTTTGCATAAACAGCCCCCAACAAATGGATTTTAGTGTATCCAGCACAGTCCCAATATGTTAGCTTAGATATTGCTCCCACAAATTAATTCTAACATATACAGTGCCCCCCTTTAATGAAAGGACATCTACCACCAGGATGTAGGATTGTAAACCAAGCACACTGACATACTGGTGTGTGCCCCCTCTGGCAGGATCCGTTCTTCTTTTAGCTTTTTATGCCCCCTTTTTTTTAAAGGCTTTAGAAATTATGCAAATGAGTCTGAGGGGCTCTTGGTTCCATAGCTGTTGATGGAACATATTTTTAAAGCTTTTTTTTTCTTAAAAGCAACCAGTATGTCAGTGTGCTTGGTGTAGAATCCTTCATCCTGGTGGTAGTTGTTCTTTTCACATCTACTGTGTCTTCCAAATTATAATACTGTGCCTGTCATTAATTATTATTATTATTATTACAGAGACTAACATATATGCTTCACCAGAACAAAGCTCCAGTATGGAGTCCAATACATTATTACAGTTCTAGAACTGAGCCTCATACAGAAGCACTGCACCAGGACCAATTCCCCGTCCCTGTATAAATGTATCTAGTATCCCATATAAGTCTTGTGCCTTATTTTAATAGAACAAGCTTGTACACCTACACCTACTTGATTTTTTAAAGAAATGTGTAATAATGGACCTGAGAAACTTTTTTACATTTCACAAGTGTTGGATCATATCTTCATTCCACGTAATTGTGTTGACCAGAATCGGCACAGTTCAAATTTGGATCTTGAGCACCGTTCACAAGGGTACAGGAGATCTATAGGACTGCTGCGGTGAACTGTTAAATTTTTTCTTTTTTCTGTTCAGTATCCCAAACGCTGTTACATCTGTACAGAGCCCTCTAATTTACATGTATACAGTACCCCCATAATGAACAAATACATGCAGTCCCCCCTTTTAATTCATACAAGGCACCCTGTAATAAACATAGATATATACTGTGCCCCATCTTAGAAATACACTCACCGGCCACTTTATTAGGTACACCTGTCCAACTGCTCGTTAACACTTAATTTCTAATCAGCCAATCACATGGCGGCAACTCAGTGCATTTAGGCATGTAGACATGGTCAAGACAATCTCCTGCAGTTCAAACCGAGCATCAGTATGGGGAAGAAAGGTGATTTGAGGCCTTTGAACGTGGCATGGTTGTTGGTGCCAGAAGGGCTGGTCTGAGTATTTCAGAAACTGCTGATCTACTGGGATTTTCACGCACAACCATCTCTAGGGTTTACAGAGAATGGTCCGAAAAAGAAAAAACATCCAGTGAGCGGCAGTTCTGTGGGCGGAAATGCCTTGTTGATGCCAGAGGTCAGAGGAGAATGGTCAGACTGGTTAGAGCTGATAGAAAGGCAACAGTGACTCAAATCACCACCCGTTACCACCAAGGTAGGCAGAAGAGCATCTCTGAACGCACAGTACGTCCAACTTTGAGGCAGATGGGCTACAGCAGCAGAAAACCACACCGGGTGCCACTCCTTTCAGCTAAGAACAGGAAACTGAGGCTACAATTTGCACAAGCTCATCGAAATTGGACAGTAGAAGATTGGAGAAACGTTGCCTGGTCTGATAAGTGTCGATTTCTGCTGCGACATTCGGATGGTAGGGTCAGAATTTGGCGTCAACAACATGAAAGCATGGATCCATCCTGCCTTGTATCAACGGTTCAGGCTGGTGGTGGTGGTGTCATGGTGTGGGGAATATTTTCTTGGCACTCTTTGGGCCCCTTGGTACCAATTGAGCATTGTTGCAACCCCACAGCCTACCTGAGTATTGTTGCTGACCATGTCCATTCCTTATGAGCACATGTCCCTGTAACATCTGATGGCTACTTTCAGCAGGATAATGCGCCATGTCATAAAGCTGGAATCATCTCAGACTGGTTTCTTGAACATGACAATGAGGTCACTGGAACCACAAATGACCTCCACATTCAATCCAATAGAGCATCTTTGGGATGTGGTGGAACGGGAGATTCGCATCATGGATGTGCAGCTGGCAAATCTGCGGCAACTGTGTGATGCCATCATGTCAATATGGACCAAAATCTCTGAGGAATGCTTCCAGCACCTTGTTGAATCTATGCCACGAAGAATTGAGGCAGTTCTGAAGGCAAAAGGGGGTCCAACCCGTTTCCCCCCTCTGTTAGATAATGTGCCCCCTGTATAAAAAAACATCATCCCTTTATTATCGCACTGTAGCCCCACAGCAGTATATAGGTAGCAAGCACACTGCAGCCCCAGCACATGAAAAATACTAAGTACTCACCTTCCGACTCTCCCTGCGGCTCGTCTTCTCCCCTCTTCTTCAGCATGAAGTAACACAATCCAGCTCTGTGCATGTCATAGTAAACGCACGGAGCTAGGTTTCAAAACTGCTGAAGAAGAGGTGAAGACGAGTTGCGGGGGGCGCCGGAAGGTGAGTACTTAGTTTTTTCTTTTTAATTTTTTTCTGAGGCAGTGGGTGACTGCTGGTGCCCCCTCAGCCTCCCCCCTGTTTCTTCCACAAGTTTGTGCCTGGGGCTGTTGCCTGACGTGCCCGGTGGGGGACAGGGACCTCTTCACATTCTATCTATCCATCCATCTATGTGTCTGTCTGTCTCATATATCTCTGTATCTCAGTACCTCTTCACTTGATATTGGAGTGCTGCTGATTTTTCTTTTTCTATTGTTGTGCTTCTGGATTTCTCAAAGTGTATTGAATTATACATCTCATATCTATCTCTACAACATATCAATTTCACATTTTGATGTTTACTTCATATCTATTTTCTATCTATCCCATATCTATCTATATCAGATCTTTCTATCTATCAATCATCTACATCTCATCAATCTCCTAAAAATCTTTCTATCACATAACTACTGTATATACTCGTGTATCAGCCGACCCAAGTATAAGCTGAGGCCCCTAATTTTACCACAAAACCTGGGAAAACCTATTGACTCGAGTATAAGCCGAGGGTGGGAAATGCATTGGTCACAGCCTCCCCATTACATAGCCTGCCGGACCCTGCCTCATAGTATATAGCCAGCACCGACCCCCCAGTATATAGCCTGCCAGCCCATATCCCCCAGTATATAGTCAAGCTCTGCTACATCCATCCATTCACTCACACACAGCTCTGCTACTTCCATCCATTCACTCACACACAGCTCTGTTACATCCAACCATTCAATCACTCATGCACACAGCTCTGCTACATCCATTCATTCACACACACAGCCCTGATACATCCATCCATTCACTCACAGCTCTTTTACATCCAACTCACACAAAGCCCTGCTAGATCCGTCCACTCACATACACAGCCCTGCTACATCCATCCATTGACTGAGCCATCCTATATACAACATGTTTAGGTGGTGATCTTTAGTCATAGGACGTATTATAGGACTATTCCCTGTGTGGATATTTTAGTTCTGTGTTTTTTCTCTGTTTCTTGGCTTTAATAAAGATATATTGGTTGATACAGTGTGTATGGGTTGTATATGGAGTTACCTACTTTCTGGACCGGCTTTAGCCACAATATCGGTGCCAATAAGTGGCACTAAGATTATTTCAGACAATTCTAGTAAGTTTATATAAAATGTGATGCATGGAGCCGGCTCCCGCTATCAGGACGCTCCGGTAACATTCCTGTAGACACGTCAGGCAGGTATGAGGAAACACATCCAAGTAGGGCGATGCCGCTGTGTACTTATTAGGATTTGTAGCTTTATTTAACTGGTTTCAGGAACTAAACTCCATCACACAGGAGTGGAAAAAAAACGCCCAAAATATTAACCCTCTCATACATCACATCTTGTATCAAGGAGCAAAAACGCTCCGTAAACAAATTTAGTGATATAAAATGAAAGGTCTGTAAAAAATAGACATAAAAAAGGGAAAATATATCAAATATGGCGGATTTCACCAATTTTTTGGAGGGATATATGTTATAACCCCTTACATCCCCTTATACATCACATCTCACACCGTGGACGGAGCAAAAAAACGCTCCATACAAACCAAGAGGTCCAATCAACAAAAATATACATAGGAAAAGAAAAAAATGTATCAAACATGACGAATTTCCCAAAGTTTTTGGAGGGTTATAGACCTACATCTAGGTTCTGCAAGAAGCCTCCCCAATCTATTTAGGATTTAGAAGTCTCTGAGGGCATCACGACCCATTAGTGGTCATCGGGTGGTGGGTCCTTCCTTCAGGACATCGATAGTCTTGTAGCTGTAATTCGTGGATTACAGATTTTCAGGCAACAAGGAACTTTTTGAGGCTCATTCTGCGTCTGCTCCTCATTAAAACCTGGATAAAATACTTAATAATATAGAAACCAACGTAATGGCCAACGTAAGGATGGACATAGTCATGACAATGATGGTCAACTAGCCATGTCGTGGAGTTAGAAGCTGGTGATACTTGTATTTCTTAAAAAAAATTGTGGTGAAGCTGATAGGACAGTCCCCCCCCCCCCCATGAGTCCACAATTGCAGCATCACATGGGCGTCTATCATTGATGAGGAGGGAGACTCTCTATATAAGGTGACTGCTCGGGGACAGCAGGTACATCCATCTAGGAGGTGGGTGAGGACCATCCTGACTTTGTGTCCTCTCCTCCTCCTCTTCATAACTTCTAAACCTCTCCTTGTATCTCTACAGGTTCTTACAATCTAAACTTGGACGATGAAGTTCTACGTTTCTGCTCTCGTTCTGCTCCTGGCAGCGGCTCTGGTGATCGGGCACGATGTCCCTTGCAGCGTTGATGAGACCATAAAATCAATTTGTAAGTATTGATGACTCTGTCAATTTTCACATATCTAAGTTATAGATTTGAGTTTCTTTTATTACGAGTATAAGCCGACCCAACCTGGGAAAACCTATTGACTCGAGTATAAGCCGAGGGTGGGAAATGCATTGGTCACAGCCTCCCCAGTATATAGCCTGCCAGACCCTGCCCCATAGTATATAACCAGCACCTGCCCCCCAGTATATAGCCTGCCAGCCCATATCCCCCAGTATATAGCCAGCCCCCTGCCTCAGTACATAGCCAGCCCCCTGCCCCAGTATATAGCCAGCAGCGGGGGAAGCCAGAAAGGTGAGTTTTGATAATTTTTTTTTACTCGAGTATAAGCGGAGTTTGGGTTTTCAGCACATTTTTAGTGCTGAAAAACTAGGCTTATACTCGAGTATATAGGGTAATCAGTAAACTTAGATTAAAATTCTATAGATCGGATGAAAAATTTCCCCAAATGACCCCAGTATAAGCTGATGATATCTGTTGCCCTCATAATACCTACTGTATGTGAGAGCTTCGCGGAGGGTTAAGCTAGCTATGACGGACAGATGCCTCTTTCAATCAAGTTCCTCTCCTGCTAGTCTGGAGGACTGGTCCAATCAGTCTCAGAACCAGGACTCTGATATCTCAAGAGGATTGTTCCTCAACTTTCCAGTGTCTTCCTTCTGTATTTTGTATTTCTATTCCGTTTTCTGACTATCCCCTTGTGTTTTGATTTTGTACTGCATTGTCCTCTGGATTTTGACCCAAATTTGTACGACTACTCCTCTGTATTTGTTTGTCTCTATGTTTTCACTTTGGTAGAAGGAAGGGAATGTCGACCGGTTGTCACCATTTAGGGTAGGTGAGGTAATTAGGTAGGGAAAGCCGGGTGGCTATGGCATTAGGGCTCACTCTCCGTGTCTGTCTTTAAGGAACTTTTTTTTTCCTATTTTCAGTGGCCCAACACTACGCAAAATTGGAGCTTGAGTGCGTCTTTGTTAAAAACGCTACAGCCTACTGCAACTGTCCCGAAGGTAATGTACAAAGCGGTCACCCCCTACTATCCACTGTCAGTGGCTTTTACTGTATCAGGACATTTTGCACTAAGAATTTTTTGTTTTTTTTTAGATAATGATTCAAACCATAAGTAAAATTCATGTTCCAAATTTAGTTCTGTCCATGTTACCAGCGTAGGACACTAGTGTAGGACATGCTACCATTGTAGGACACGTCACCAGTGTAGGACACGTCACCAGTGTAGGACACGTTACCAGTGTAGGACACGTTACCAATGTAGGGCATGTTACCAGCGTAGGACATGTTACCAGCGTAGGACACGTTACCAGCGTAGGACACGTTACTAGTGTAGGACACGTTACTAGTGTAGGACACGTACTCGAGTATAAGCCGAGTTTGAGGTTTCAGCACATTTTTTGTGCTGAAAAACTAGGCTTAAATTTGAGTATATATATATTTCAAATTCTAATGTCCATCTACATATTGATCAATCTGTCTATCTCATATCTTTATATATTTTCCTACTCTCTATATATCTCTGTGTCTAGCTAGTAGCAGACTTGCTTAGGTTTTTCACCCCTTCCATACTTGCAACTCCACCTCAGCGATAAGACGATGCGCCAGATGAATGAAGGTCAGCATGAAGCCACACACGGAAATGAAAATCTTTATTAGAAACATGATCCTAGTGATTGGGTCACTTATGTTGGGTCTTGCAGAACAATGTGACAGTCATTTCCAGATCACAACACAGGTGTCTATTGTATATTACCTTCATGTCTGGAGATTGTAAAGTCTGGAGCTCCTACAGATGCCGTCACTCATCCTGTGGCTGCGTGGACATCGGGGGACATTTATAGATTTATTATTGAATGACTTTTCATTTTCCCATAATATGGATAAAAAGACACATATTAAAGGTCCAATTCCATGAAAGTGTCAGACCTTTGCCATTCTGTTATTGATAAAGTATCCTGAGGGTAATTGATTTATAAAAGGCAAAAATATCCCCTTAAAGGAATGTAGAGGGACAAAAGAATTTGGGGAAAGGGTTAGGACATGAAATTTTCCAGTGGAGGGGATACACGCAACAATTTGTATCCCTCTTTCTGCAAGGTTAAAGTTGAAAGGTTTGCAATCTGCTCTGATAGCAGGAAGGTATACAGGTCTACAGGCCCAATATTACCTCGTCACATCTGATGGCTTCATTAATCTGGGAGCTTTGTACATGTTATTTGCTTAGTAAAGAGACCAAGTGTGGAAGTTAGTAAATATGAAATCACATAATATGGTACAGGTCGCCATCTGCTGGGTACAATACAGCAACTCCTAATGCAGGTGTACGCTGCCATGGCTTCAGCGCTAAAGAAGGCAGAGGGAATGCAGCGTAAATCTACAAAGGGCATCAGGTTTTTAGATCAATTGGGTAAAGTTTATCTGTCAATGACAAGATAAATGCTTGACCTAACTCTTTAAAATTACCTTTGTGTATTGCTGGCTGTATATTTTTGTTTCACAATAAAGGCCTGGAAACGGCCTCACAAAGACCCATTGGTCAAAAGGTAGGGACGAAATTTGTATTCCCCATTAAAATTTCTATCTTTATTAAATTCTTTAAAAGTATACTCCAATGACACTCACAAATATGTTAAAAATCTACAGACAATAGGGTTGATATCTATTAGTAGTATTATTAAAGAGATTGTGGCTACAATGTTGTGTGTTCTGTTAGATTGGCTTATAATGACTATTCCCAAGTGGACAAGGCGTGGAGGGGATTTTTATTCCCCCTCAATTGTGGCTTAGATGGTTGTGTCCGTATTTTTGATTGAGAGTGGAGAGCGGGTCTGTGTATCACAGATAGATATTGGGGCAGATTTACTTACCCGGTCCATTGGCGATCCAGTGGCGTGTTCTCTGTGGTGGATTCGGGTCCGGCCGGGATTCACTAAGGTAGTTCCTCCGACATCCACTGGGTGCGCTGAAGACCATCGGAATGCACTGAAGTTCACTGTCCTATCGTGGGTGAAGGTAAGCGCGTGTCGAGCAACACTTTTTTTTTTTTTTTTTTTTTAATGCAGCGGTTTTTCCGAATCCGTCCGTTTTTTTTTACGACCACGCCCCCCGATTTCCGTCGCGTGCATTCTGGCGCTGATGCGCCACAATCTGATCGCGTGCGCCAAAATCTTGGGCCAATTCAGGAAAAATTGGCGCAAATCGGAAATATTCGGGTAACACGTCGGGAAAAAGCGAATCGGGCCTTTAGTAAATGACCCCCATAGTGTTAGTGTACGGACAGACACTAGATGTCAATAGTGAGCAATAATGTTCTTGCTCTCAATTGTCAATTGCATCTTTATGCAGCGTTGTTGATTGATGCCAGTGTCTGTTTATAACTTCTATAGCTCCACTTTCTATCACTACTTTGATCTTTATCAGTATTGTTCTCATCAATCCACACTCGTATGATATTAGGCACACATAATCTATTGATCACTATCGCCAACACATTCACACATTGATTCTGCGACTAATCTAAATCTAGCTATAGTAGGTATTGTAAATCCAGAGAAGAGGCAGCACTCCGTAGTAAGTGGAATAGGGTGAGTCTTTATTCCATGTGCAGCGTTTCGGCGTAAAAGCACGCCTTTTTCAAGCATAAAGTGCAAGGTGCATATCCAGACATTTAAGGACCAAAATGGTAGCTGATTGGTCAGAATACAAAGTGACAACAAACATGATATAGTAAAAAAATTGATACATTTCATAAAGTGCTAAGATGGAGATATATATACATACATAAGTGAATTGATCGGATGTGTCATTATTCGTGAACAAAACAGTGAAAATAAGCATAGTATAAACACATAAGATTACAATCCTCCCATCGGTGTGGCAATCCCGCCCACGTCTCCTCCTCTTCATTCATAAAAGTTCAGTAGCTCGTCTCCATCCACCTGTGTAGGCACGCCGTTCTCGCCGCTAACCGGAAGTGCGAAGCGCGACCTTCTTAGAACCCGGAAGTACTATGCGCAACAGGTGGCTGTCGGCATGGAGCGCGCATGCGCTCTGAAGATGGAGAGATTGCGGCGACCATTTTGGGTCCGGGCAGACCTGTTCTAAAAACCTCAGAGTGCATAGAGGTGTGTATGCATATAGCAGATGAATAACGCACGGATGTCAAATCGGTACCTATGGTGAGTTCCATTTATGATTGTTGCTCATCCTATATTATACCTCCCATTAGGCGCAAAGCTAATCAAAACAATCGCCCCGTTGCCATTGGGGATTACGGTAATGGTACCCGAGTCCTAGTGTGCGAATAGATAGACAATAATCCCACCTCAATGCTTTTTAAGAATTCTAGTGAATGGAGAGAGTGAGCCAATAGTCCAGTGGAGACGTGGATGGAGGATCGTCGGTCGGATGGGGGTGATGGCATAAGTAAGTATCTATTACAAAAAAGAAAGGAAGAACATTTTTAGCTGGATATAAGGGTATCTCCCCGACAAAAGTTTACAACAATAGGAGTGAGAGATAGAAACATACAGGGGCAGATTTACTTACCCGGTCCATTCACGATCCAGCGGCGCTTTCTCTGTGCTGGATTCGGGTCCGGCCGGGATTTATTAAGGCAGTTCCTCCGCCGTCCACCAGGTGGCGCTGCTGCGCTGAAAAGCATCGGAACGCGCTGGAGCCACGCCCACCCAAACCCCCCCCCCCCCGATTTCCGTTGCGTGCATGCCGGCGCCGATGCGCCACAATCCGGTATCCTGCGCCAAAATCCTGCGGCAATTCAGGGGAAATCGGCGCAAATCGGAAATATTCGCGTAACACGTCGGGAAACCGCGAATCGGGCCCTTTGTAAATGACCCCCACAGTATCCAACTGATACAAAGCCATATATATAAAATTTCACATGACACTTGTAAGGTTGTATTCAATGTTAAGACCATGTGGTTGTAAGGTATTAAGTCGATGGATCCACATGCGTTCACGTTTTCTTAATAATAAAGCTCTATCGCCTCCTCTTCTGAGGGGGGGTATGTGATCAATAAGTGTGAATCGAAGCTGGTATACAAGGTGTCCTGCCTCACAAAAGTGTCGGCTGACAGGTAGATCCTGCTTTCCCTTTCTTATGGTATATTTGTGATGCGTAATTCTCACCTTGAATGCATTGGTTGTTTCCCCAATGTATTTTAAACCACAAGGACAGCTTAGCACAGGGGTCCCCAAACTACGGCCCGCGGACCGTTTCTATCCGGCCCCTGTCCCATCAAGCGCCGAGCCCCCGGATCCGTTATTTTGGGGCCCCCGTGCTGGCGCTTCAATAGAGTCAGTGATTAGGCCACGGCCTTCGGCAGTGGGCAGGGGCCTCCGTCCGTCCGGACAGGAAGCTCCAGCCCGTCACTGAATAGTGCTCACATGAGCACTATTATTGCAGGTGGAGCGATGTGGCCGGAAGACAACCCCGGCGCACATCGCTCCTCGAACCTGGATGTGCGGCCGCGTGATTACGTCATCACGCAGCCGCCCACCCCTTCCTGTCCGGCAGCAGCCAGAAGAAGGAAGAGGCGGGAGCCAGAGGTAAGTACAGGGTTTTTATTTTATTTTTTTTAAACAGCAGTAGAAAGATTATGGCGGCCCTAATATATGAAACAATGAATTATGGGGCCATTACAGAAAATAATAATGGAGGGGGCAGCATAGGGAATAATTAATTATTTCCTATGCTACTCCTCATAATTAATTATTTCCTATCCTGCCCCTTATAATTAATTATTTACTATTCTGCCCCTCATGATTAATTATTTCCTATGCTGCCCCTCATAATTATTTCCTATGCTGCCCCTCATAATTATTTCCTATATGTCTATGTGATGCCTATGTGATGTCTATGTGATGCCTATGTGATGCCTATGTGATGCCTATGTGATGCCTATGTGATGCCTATGTGATGCCTATATGATGCCTATATGATGTCTATGTGATGTCTATGTGATGCCTATGTGATGCCTTTGTGATGCCTAGGTGATGCCTAGGTGATGCCTAGGTGATGCCTAGGTGATGTCTATGTGATGCCTCTGTGATGCCTCTGTGATGCCTACGTGATGCCTACGTGATGCCTACGTGATGCCTACGTGATGCCTACGTGATGCCTATGTGATGCCTATGTGATGCCTATGTGATGCCTATGTGAAGTCTATGTGAAGTCTATGTGATGCCTATGTGATGCCTTTGTGATGCCTATGTGATGTCTCTGTGATGTCTAAGTGATGCCTATGTGATGCCTATGTGATGCCTATGTGATGTCTATGTGATGCCTATGTGATGCCTATGTGATGTCTATGTGATGCCTAAGTGATGCCTATGTGATGTCTATGTGCTGCCTATGTGATGCCTATGTGATGTCTATGTGATGCCTATGTGATGCCTATGTGATGCCTATGTGATGTCTATGTGATGCCTATGTGATGCCTATGTGATGAGGAATCCTAGATTTTATAGAGGTAAAACCATAAGGAAGCTTTTTGTTAGGTACCGAGAACACAGAAATTCTGTATAAACAGGGGAAGGAGCGCGGCGTCTTATCAAACACATCAGAGATGAACATAAGGGCAGCAGCGATATCTGTTGCAGGTTTGGGAGTTATCCCTGTGCCCCACAATGGGGGGGGGGTACAGACAAAAACCTTACTCCGGAGAGAAGCTTCCTGGATAAATAAAACAAATCCCCTGGGACCTCTAGGTCTCCATGACAAAAATGATATGGGGGTCTTCATGTTGTGCAACATCCCCCACCGGGGCCTTTTCTTGGGGCCTGGAGGCAGCAGGGGCCCAGAATACCGGAGTGGCTGGTGGTTGCAGCCTAGGGCACGCTAGTGTCACGGTACTTGGTATGGGGACCGGAGGGCTGTCCTACAGCCTGGCAGCTCTCCAGCAGGTGGTGTGTGCAGGAAATATGGAGCGAGAGGCTGATGTACTGGTTCTCCCTGGGGCAGCCCTTAGAGCCAGTAGTAAGTGTCCCTGGGTGATGGATGGGGAAGCCCGTGGTGGTAACAGCCATATCCAGGGATCAGACAGAGGCAACAAAAAGTTTTTTACATGGAGAGTGGCAGCTCTCTCTACAACAATGGAAAATATAATCTGGGGAGACCTGGCACCAATGGGTACAGTAATAGAGGGCACAAAAGTGTCATTACCTGCAATGGTTACATGGTACAGTGTCAGATACACCCATGCAGGAAGTAATGCAATGGACTGGAGGCTAGGCCCCTGCAGCACTTCCACCACCTCCCCATCCCCCCCTGCAGCACTTCCACCACCTCCCCATCCCCCCCTGCAGCACTTCCACCACCTCCCCATCCCCCCCTGCAGCACTTCCACCACCTCCCCATCGCCCCCCCTGCAGCACTTCCACCACCTTCCCATCCCCCCATGCAGCACTTCCACCACCTCCCCTCCCCTTCCCCCCCCCCTGCAGCCCTTCCACCACCTCCCCATCTTCTACTCTCGGGGGCTGCACAGCATAGACATAGATTTGGTCTGGGAGGTAATACAGGTGTCCGGTCCTTGGACTAGTTGTAGCTGATTACAGTCCATGGTGATTGTACGGATTATCTTTATTACTAGATTACAGTCACTTTTATGTCTGTGCTCGCAATCAGTTTACGTTATGTAACCAGACTAACCTATCACAGTGCAGCAAGAAATAACTTCTTATAAATCTCTGCAGCTTCTTCTGTCTCTTCTCTTTCTCCTACTATGTGCTGCAGGGGACGTCTCTCCTAACCCAGGCCCAACCCTAACCCTGATAACCTTATAACGATTCAGTGTACCCCCTCTTCTCCTCCTCCACCCGTAACCCCTGTGCCCCATGGAATGCCCGCTCTGTGTGTAATAACCTAGGATCAGTTCATGACCTCTTTCTTTCTAAGTCTTTGGACATGCTTGCCATTACGGAAACATGGATCGAGCAGGATGACTCTGCCTCCCTTGCGGCTTTGTCTTATGGCGGTTTACATTTTTCGCACTGTTCCAGACCTGAGAATAGGCAGGGAGGAGGGGTCGGCATACTCCTCTCTCCACAATGCACTTTCCAGGTCATTCCTCCTGTCCCCTCTCTTACTTTCCCATCTTTTCAGGTCCACACCCTCAGACTCTCCGCCCATTCTCTCTTCGTGTGGCTGTAGTATACCGTCCTCCTGGTTCACCCTATCAGTTCCTTCACCACTTTGCCTCTTGGCTCTCTCACTTTCTATCCTGTGACATAATCATGGGAAAGTTCTGGGAAGTATAGATGTACGGGTTTGGCTTAATCCCCCATCATGTTATTAGGCTTCTTGTAGGTCATACTTGATGGTAAGGGGGCTGCCTTGCAACGTAGCAAAAGGAGGCAATGTTTTCCATTTAACACCTTGGAAAACTTTTTTGCATTCTTCCCAAAATTCCCTAGTGGAGCATCTATGGCTTTAAGTCTCCACATGCCTTTAACCGGTTCGCGACCGCCCGCCGTGTATTCACGGAGGCGGTCGCGTCGCGCTGCATGGAGAGGGCTCACGGGCTGAGCCCTCTCCATAGCCGGTAAGTCTTTGCTGCATATTGCAGCAAAGGCTTACCGGTAACATCCGCGATCGGTGCTAGTACCGATCGCGGGTGTTTTGTTGGGGGCAGTATAGGAAATAATTAATGGTGGGGGGCAGCATAGGAAATAATTAATTATGAGGGGCAGTCTAATAATTAATGGGGGGCAGCATATTCAATAATTAATTGACCCAATTAATTCATTAATTTGGCCAATAAATAAAATAGTTCACAAAGGGGTGCAGTATATTAAATAATTAATTGAGGGGGCCCAGTGTATTACGGATGCGGTCGCATGTACCGCTAGCACTGTGTTTTCAAGGAATTTCTTATATTTTTTTTATTTTTAAACTTCAGTCCGGCTCTCCAACGGTCTGAGAGGGACAGTGACCGGCCCCCTATGTAAAAAGTTTGGGGACCCCTGGCTTAGCATGTAGATCACAAAGTATTGGGTATTGTCAATCCTATGTCCGTTAAATAAAAAACTGACTAGACACTAAAGCCCCCCCGACATGTTGTGCCACGTCCGTGGCGTCCTCAGGGGTGCTGGGGCTAAGTGGCTGGCTGTATATGAACATGCTGATCAGGGATCTGAGATGTTTGGAAGGTAGGTATCGTGGGCTCCTGTTCTCCATCCTTCCCTTAATATTGTGGCCTCCCTCACCCTCATATTGTGGGCACCTGTCCTCCAGCCCACTCATATTATGGCCTCCCTCCCCCTGTCCTCTAACCTCACTTATATTGTGGCCCCTGTCCTCCATCCTCTGAAAATTGTGGATCCCTGTTCTTCATTCACACCTATATTTTGCCCCTGTCCTCCATCCTCACTTATATTGTGGCCTCTCTCCCCTCCTGGTTATTAAACAAAAAAACTTTAATCACCTTTCCCTCGTTCACCTGCAGTCCTGCTTCCTTCTCTCCCTGGGGCTCCAAGATGACAAGGAGGAGGGGTGGGACCAGTCGACAGTAGCTCCTCCCCTCACCTGGCCCTGCCCCTTACACCTTGTTAGCTCAGAGCCCTGGGGAGTAGAGAAAACAGGACTGTGGGGAAAAGAACGAAAGGCGATTAAAGATTTTTTTTTTTAAACCGAGAGGAGGCAGGAGCTGGTCCCGTTCCCTGGTCTTGGCTCTGTACCCCAAGTGTGTTGGGGCGGAGACCAGGAGGTGGGACAGCTCTGGACATTCTCCCTATCGCCCGGGACAGCGCCCAAAAATTGTCCTGCTGAATTCAGGACAGTTTGGAGCTATGCCATGATGGGAGTCCTTGCATCATAGAGAAATATGATGTAAGGAGTCTTTCCCTGCTGGGCGAAATGCAGCACCAACACTAACAACTGTTAGATCTGTTGATCCACCTGTTTTCAGCTTTCTCTCAAAGGAAGATGCTTCTAGAGGTAGTGCCCTGGTGGTCCTCTACGAGAAAGCCAGATCCCTGAAAGGATGGTGTTAACTGCTTCCAGGCTGCCCACTGTACAGTAGTCCATGGACATATTTACAGCATGGATTTTAGGAGGCTGAGAACCACTGCAGAGGATCTTGGAGAGAAGACAGAGGTGATATATAATGCCTCCATTTCTAATACATGATTGAATGCTGTCCAGAGAGTAGATGTAGCCGCAGGTCCACTGCCGCTATGCTTCCCAGTGGTTATGTGACTGAACGGATCCTGGTGCTATCTAGACACAGCAAAGTCCAAATAGTGACAAACTTTTCTGTAACTCTTCATCCAGGTACACAGGAAAAGTAAAGGGTAAAAAAAGGTTCCCAAGGTTTATTCTGAACTTTGATGGACATAAATAAAAAAAATAAAAGTAAAAAAATAAATGAAAAAATACACCTCAATTATGTGTTTGTCCCTCCAGTCACTAACGTCACCATCAGAATGTAAATAGCTAAAATGTAAAAATCATACACTATATCCGCTTTTGAGGCAAAAATTTTGTGTAAATTTGGTTAGAAATTCTGACCAAAAAAAAAAAAAGCAAGAAAATAAAATTCTGCTTATAGTCTTTAACCATGGAAAAAAGGGCAGATAAATACTTACCGTATATACTCGAGTATAAGCCGACCCGAGTATAAGCCGAGGCCCCTAATTTTACCACAAAAAAACTGGGAAAACCTATTGACTCGAGTATAAGCCGAGGGTGGGAAATGCATTGGTCACAGCCCCCCCCCCCAGTATATAGCCACCAAGCCCCCAGTAGTATATAGCCACCAAGCCCCCAGTAGTATATAGCCACTCGATCTTCAAATATGATACGTTTTTTCAATTCGTTAACCCCGTAACGGAGAAATAGCGCCCAAAGGCGAAAATGGCACTTTTTGCCATTTGAAAAATCTAAAAAAATCTATAAAAGTGATCAAAAGGTCGTACAGTCCTAAAATGATATCATTGAACATATTATCAAATTTCGCAAAAAATGACACACCCACAGCTCCGTGCACCCTAGTATAAAATATTAGTTATTACGCCAGAAGTTGGCAAAATCAAAAAAATTTTTTGGTACAGGAGGTTTCATTTTGTAAATGTATGAAAACATTATAAAACCTATACAAATTTGGTATACCCGTGATCGTACCGACCCAAAGAAATAAGTAGACATGTCATTTGGGGCGCTCAGTGAAAGACGTAATATTCAAGCCCACAAGAAAATGGCGCAAATGCGTTTTTTCACCATTTTCATTGCATTTGGAATTTTTTCCGCTTCCGAGTACATGGCATGGAATATTTAATACCATCATTATGAAGTGCAATTGTGACGCAGAAAACAAGCCGTCACACAGCTCTTACGTGTAAAAATAAAAAGTTATAGATTTTGGAAGGTGAGGTAGTGAAAAATGGACATGAAAAAACAGAAAGGGCCCGGCCTTAACCGGTTAAAACAGACGTAGAAAGATTATGCCCCTAATATATGAAACAATGAATTATGGGGCCATTATAGAAAATAATAATTATGAGGTGCAGGATAGGAAATAATTAATTATGAGGGGGCAGCATAGGGATATAATTATTCCTATGTACCCCTCATGATTCATTATTTCCTATGCTGACCCTCATAATCTCATTATTTTATGTGCCCTCAAATTAATTATTTCCTATACTGCCCCTCAAATTAATTATTTTCTTTACTTATATGCTGCCCCTCATAATTAATTATTTACTATGCTGCCCTCATATTTTACTATGCTGCCCTCATAAGGGGCAGCATAGGATATAATTAATTATGAGTGGCAGCCTAGTAATAATTATGAGGGGCAGCATAGGAAAATAATTAATCATGAGGGGCGAATAGTAAATAATTAATTATAAGGGGCAGGATAGGAGGAAATAATTATGAGGGGCAGCATAGGAAATAATTAGTTATGAGGGGCAGTATAGGAAATAATTAATTATGAGGGCGCATAGTAAATAATTAATGGTGGGGGGCAGCATAGGAAA
Source organism: Engystomops pustulosus (assembly GCA_019512145.1). Taxonomy (NCBI): domain Eukaryota; kingdom Metazoa; phylum Chordata; class Amphibia; order Anura; family Leptodactylidae; genus Engystomops; species Engystomops pustulosus. The sequence continues at coordinate 4,406,131 of CM033648.1, read as the reverse complement.
TAATTAAGTGGGGGGGGCAGTATAGGAAATAATTAATATGAGGGGCAGTCTAATAGTTAATAGGGGGGGGCAGCATATTTAATAATTGACCCAATTAATTCATTAATTGGCCAATAAATAAAATAGTTCACAAAGGGGTGCAGTATATTAAATAATTAATTGAGGGGCCCAGTTTATACGGATGCGGTCGCATGTACCGCTAGCACTGTGTTTTCAAGGAATTTCTTATATTTTTTTATTTTTAAACTCAGTCGGCTCTCCAACGGTCTGAGAGGGACAGTGACCGGCCCCCTATGTAAAAAGTTTGGGGACCCCTGGCTTAGCATGTAGATCACAAAGTATTGGGTATTGTCAATCCTATGTCCGTTAAATAAAAAACTGACTAGACAAAAGCCCCCCCGACATGTTGTGCCACGTCCGTGGCGTCATCAGGGGTGCTGGGCTAAGTGGCTGGCTGTATATGAACATGCTGATCAGGGATCTGAGATGTTTGGAAGGTAGGTATCGTGGGCTCCTGTTCTCCATCCTTCCCTTAATATTGTGGCCTCCCTCACCCTCATATTGGGGCCCTGTCCTCCAGCCCACTATATTATGGCCTCCCTCCCCTGTCCTCTAACCTCACTTATTGTGGCCCCTGTCCTCCATCCTCTGAAAAATTGTGGATCCCTGTTCTCATTCACACCTTATTTTGCCCTGTCCTCCATCCTCACTTATATTGTGGCCTCTCTCCCCTCCTGGTTATTAAACAAAAAAACTTTAATCACCTTTCCCTCGTCACCTGCAGCCTGCTTCCTTCTCTCCCTGGGGCTCCAAGATGACAAGGAGGAGGGGTGGGACCAGTGACAGTAGCTCTCCCCTCATCTGGCCCTGCCCCTTACACTTGTTAGCATCAGAGCCCTGGGGAGTAGAGAAAACAGGACGTGGGGAAAAGAACGAAAGGCGATTAAAGATTTTTTTTTTTAAACCGAGAGAGAGGCAGGAGCTGGTCCGTTCCCTGTCTTGGTCTGTACCCCAAGGTGTTGGGGCGGAGACAGGAGGTGGACAGCTGGACATTCTCCTATCGCCCGGACAGCGCCCAAAAATGTCCTGCTGAATTCAGGACAGTTTGGAGCTATGCATGATGGGAGTCCTTGCATCATAGAGAAATATGATGTAAGAAGTCTTTCCCTGCTGGGCGAAATGCAGCACCAACACTAACAACTGTTAGATGTTGATCACCTGTTTTCAGCTTTCTCTCAAAGGAAGATGCTTCTAGAGGTAGTGCCCTGGGGTCCTCTACGAGAAAGCCAGATCCCTGAAAGGATGTGTTAACTGCTTCCAGGCTGCCCACTGTACAGTAGTCCATGGACATATTTACAGATGGATTTTAGGAGGCTGAGAACCACTGCAGAGATCTTGGAGAGAAGACAGAGGTGATATATAATGCCTCCATTTATAATACATGATTGATGGTCCAGAGAGTAGAGGTAGCCGCAGGTCCACTGCCGCTATGCTTCCCAGTGGTCATGTGACTGAACAGATCCTGGTGCTATCTAGACACAGCAAAGTCCAAATAGTGACAAACTTTTCTGTAACTTTCATCCAGGTACACAGGAAAAGTAAAGGGTAAAAAAAGGTTCCCAAGGTTTATTTGAACTTTGATGGACATAAATAAAAAAAATAAAAGTAAAAAATAAATGAAAAAATACACCTCAATAATATGTTTGTCCCTCCAGTCACTAACGTCACCATCAGAAAGTAAATAGCTTAAAATCAGCTTTTGAGGCAAAAATTTGCTGTAAAATGGTTAGAATTCTGACCAAAAAAAAGCAAGAAAATAAAATCTGCTTATAGTCTTTAACCATGGAAAAAAGGGCAGATAAATACTTAGTCCGATTGTGAATTGGGGAATTTTGTTGAGCTGTTTATATACTAAGCACACTGACATACTGGTGTCTGCCCCTCTGTCTCAGCTCCGCTCTTCTTCTTATGAAGAAATCACAGGCCTTCTCTATGGAGGGAAGAGGAAAAAGGACTCACAGGCTTTCTCTATATGAGAGGAGGAGGAAACTGGACTCACAGGCTTTCTCTATGAGAGGGAGAGGAAACAGGACTCACAGGCTTTCTCTATGAGAGGGAGGAGGAAAAAGGACTCACACGCTTTCTCTATGAGAGGGAGGAGGTAACAGGACTCACAGGTTTCTCTATGAGTGGGAGAGAAAAAAGGAATCACACGGTTTCTCTATGAGGGGAGGAGGACCCTGGAGACAGGCTTTCTGTATGAGAGGGAGAGGAAAACAGGACTCACAGGCTTTCTCTATGAGAGGGGAGGAGGAAACAGGACTCACACGCTTTCTCTATGAGAGGGAGGAGAAACAGGACTCACAGGCTTTCTCTATGAGAGGGGAGGAGGAAAACAGGACTCACACGCTTTCTCTATGAGAGGGAGGAGAAACAGGACCACAGGCTTTCTCTATGGAGAGGAGGAGGAAACAGGACTCACAGGCTTTCCCTATGAGAGGAGGAGGAAACAGGACTCACAGGCTTTCTCTATGATGGGGAGGAGGATACAGGAGACACAGGCTTTCTCTATGAGTGGAGGAGGACCCTGGAGACACAGGCTTTCTCTATGAGTGGGAGGAGGACCCTGGAGACACAGGCTTTCTCTATGAGTGGGAGGAGGACCCTGGAGACACAGGCTTTCTGTATGAGTGGGAGGAGGACCCTGGAGACATATGCATTCTCTATGAGTGGGTTGGGAAACTTGCTTACTGTGTGAGTAGAGTATAAGCTGGATACATATTTGTTGTAAGGAGGCAGAACTCACAGGCTTTTTGGATGAGTAGCTGCAAAAGTAGCAAGACTCAATGAGCTAAAAGAAGGACTCACAGGTTTTTAGTATGAGTGGTCAGATGAAGCAGGACTCAGGCTTTCTCCATGATGGTATATAAGAGTCGCTATCCTTACTCTTTAGTTCTGGCAGAAATGTTTTGTTTTTCATATATAAAAAAATGGAATCTGATGTTGGAAAACATTCTCTTCTCTCTCATACAAGAGGCCTGGCAGAGCTGCTCATATAGACTTCACTGGCAATGTAGATAAACTGTACATGACATACTCTGATGTGGGATTTGGCCCAAATAAATGTCACCATCTCCATTTTCGAGCCCCAGTAATATATTTTCTTGAGACTTTATATTAACATTCTTCACATATGGAGAAAATAATGTATAATTCAGGAGTCAGACACCCGGAGGAGCCAGCAGAATCTGTCTCCGATGCAATAGACTTTGAGAAGTTGAGAGCCAGCGGTAACATCATTGCTGGGCCTCATCCAGGGCTGCATTAAGCGATTAGTACTAAAAATGTATATCTTAATCATTACGTGTCAGACGCATTTATCAGGCTCCAAACATATAGATGACTAATTCCCTACAGATCTATTGCCCCTAAATCGCAGCTAATTTAAGGATTTCTGGCTTAGATTTCCTTTTAAGTCATTTTGAAGGCTTTCACCTTCAGTTTGGTTCCAGTAAATTTGCACCTCGCCTTATAATTTGCAGAAAGTTCCAGTATATCCATAATGTCTCTCCATTAACCAGCTCTGTCTATAGGTGAGTAGTGTGAGTAGGCAAAGGGTATATGTGCAGAGATCCCCTCTCCGTTCGGTTATGGAGCCATGTCCTATGCTAGGTGTCATGGCTGCACTGGTAATAAATGGCCTCCTGATGCTTAAAGGGGGTACAAATCCCGCTTGTAAACTCACCACTGTGTAAACCACTACATAAACTTTCCAGACCTGTCTTACCTCTTTTCCACCATCTGTCATTTTAAAGAAATCTAATTTCTTATGTCAATGGAAATGAGCTTGTCGGTGCACTGGGGGTGTGGTCATGCCAGCTGGTGCACCTATTCTCTTTGCATATTTCTATAGGTGATCTCAATGACTAATTAGAATATCTGTATAGTGATGGGCATAATGGAAAGATGAAAACAGGTGCACTAACGATCACAGCCCCCTCCCCCATGCACCGACAATTGAATTTGCTTAACGATAAAAACTACTATCTATGACGGCTTATTCTGTGGATTTCTCATACTACGTTTAAAGTGAAGACATCCAGGGTGGAAATATGCAGTTGACAATTTTCTAGATGTGTATCTAGAAATCTTCACCATAGATCAGTGGAGGCGAACCTATGGGACAGGTGCCAGAGTGCCCCAACCAGTTCACCAGACACGACTCAAAGAATTCACCTGCAGTCACAGGCAATGTAGACAGTGCTCTCAACATTATTTTAAAGCAACACATCCTTGGCTTCCTTGGTCTGTAGAAAGATTGAGAAGGTACGGAGAGGGGCGGTTTATCGATGGAAGTCCTTCTTCTGTTGAATTTGTGGTAGAACTGAGAGCAATAAGTTACTGCTTAAATTGCTGTGTTTGCACTTTGCAATAAATAAATGGGTTTTAGTTGTAATTTGGGCACTTGGTCTCGAAAAGGTTTGCCATCTCTGCCATAGGTGATTTGTACCCAGCAAGCTGTGGATAAGATATGGATAGACCAGGGAGTTACAATTGATATGTCTGCAGGGATTACAGGATAGGTTGTCAAGTTTCCCCACTTACTTATAAGCAATGAAAATGGAGAAGTAATCACTGATTTCCATCCTGTAAAATTCCTTAAAGGAAATCTTCCATCAAAATCCATCATGATAAACCAGGGACACTTGCTCATAGATCCAGGCAACGTGACTGTAGTAATCTTCATATATTTGTTATACATGGACTCCTTTCTTCTAAAATCAACTTATGCTAATAAGCCAGAAGTTCTCTTGGGTTTTACCTGAGCTCCTCCGTGCTGCAGCTTCACAAGCGGTTACACTGTGAGAAGCACTCCCCATCTCATCTTTCTGGCATCATCAGGCAGAGGGAAGGGGGATATGCTGAGGGCACAGGAGGGAAAGTGAGAGAGTGTAACAGCATACGAACCTGCAGCACTTAGGGGCTCTGGTTACACCCCCAGAGCCCTTCTGAATCATTAGCATAATTGTAAAAGTTTATTTTAGAAGGAACGAGGCCACGGATAACAAATATAGGAAAATTACCACAATCACAGTGCCTGGATCTATGCTTGTGTCCAGTGTGCATCCGCAAAAAATGTGGATGTGTTCACTCTGTATTGTATCTGCATCCATTTTCCTTCACATCCATTAAGATGGATATATTTACTGTCGGCAAAGATCGGACCTACCTGTCTATTGAAATGTATTTTCCATTTTTTGCTCAGCTACATGAGTTATTATACATAGTTGTCGATTTCTCTACCAGTGGTGTAGAGATGCTGCAGTACCACTAGTTTACAGCAGATGTCAGTGTTGCACCTTCTTAGATTTCTATCTTCATAATTCCTAAAATCTGGTGATGGGGATGTTACATTGTGTTACCTGATTTTCAAGAGTCATGAGTAATTGCCTCATGTTCCAGCATAGGCAGATTATTGCAGGGGGGGGGGGTCATCTGGTGTTGTTGCAATAAGCTATAGATGCAATTTCACTGTATATTATTTTTGCATTTAGAGTCTAATTGTTTCTTGATGTAGCTGCTCCCTGTAAAACATTTTTTGGTGCCTTTTTCTTTTAGGTAAAATTATTTTTTCTTGAAATCAGATTATATTTATTAATTTTGCCAACACATTTCCCGTTTACAACACTGAAAACAAAACCGCAATAAACCATCCCTAACCCCCCCAAATCTCCAACCTCCCCTCCCAATTCCTGTCCTTCCCTTTCCCAGGTACCGTTTTACAGAAGTCCGTAATTTGGCAAGTTGGTGAAGCAAGGAATCCATTTCAGGTGTTAGTTGTCTGATTATAATATATAGAAACAGATACAAACTTCGCTAATCACAACCCCACAGACAGTTTAGCAGAAATACTTAATATTCAGGTCTTATTAGATAGATATGTTTGAGATAGGTAGATAGATAGAAATAGGAGCTAGATAGGAGGTGTATGGATGAGGCTTCAATTATTCAATTTTGCAATGAGTTGCTGATGGAGGACTCTTTTTTTTCCTCTCATTTGTATATACTGTACTGATGTTTCAATATAGCTTCCAGCAGGTGGCAGCAGAGGTCCTATCTCTGGGATCATGTACATCACATAAATGAGTCAGACCTAGCAGAGCACATGTTGAACTCCCAGTTGCAGATACAGTGGGTATGGAAAGTATAGAAACCCCATAAAATTTTTCACTTTTTGTTTCATTGCAGCCAATTTCTTTTTTTTCTCATTAATGTGCACTTTGCTCCCATCTTGAAATAAAAAATACAGAATACAGATATTTTGTTAATTTATTAAACAAGAAAGACTGAAATATCACATGATCATAAGTATTCGTCCCCTGGTGATGAATATTTGGCCCTGTTACTCAGTGATGAGTAGAAGCAGGGTTGGAGCTGGTGCAGCCAGGAGTCTTCTTGGGAAGATGCTACAAGTTTCTCACCCCTGGATTTGGGGATCCTCTGCCTCTTCCTTGCAGATCCTCTCCAGTTCCCTCAGGTTGGATGGTGAACATTGGTGGAAGCCAATTTCAAGTCTCTCCAGAGATGCTCCCTTGGGTTTAGGTCTGGGCTTGGTCTACAGCCTGGCAGGTCTCCAGCAGGTGGTGTGTGCAAGAAAATGGAGGAAGAGACTGTTTGAAGAGGGCAACCCCTGATGTATATATAGGGATCCCTGGGTGATGGAAGATGGAGAGCCTGTGATGGTGAAGCAGCCGGATTCAGGGATCATACGGAGGCACGTGGTGCAAAATAACTCACAGTTCTTTAATGGAACAGCAGGCAACAGCCTAACATCAGCAGCAACTTCAGCAGGCAGGAAAGCTGGCAGGAGATAGCTGGTCCGCAGGAAGGGTTGCTTACAGCCTCGTAATAGCTTTAGGCTGGGCTGGTAGATGGAGTTGACTCCAGATAGTGGACCTCTGCTCTTGGACTTAGTCTCCTGACTGCCCCAAGGTGTCAGGCAGCAGCCTGAGTCACCTTTGCTTCCTGGTAGTGTGGATGACACACTGGACCTTGCTTCTCACTCTGTTGACTAATAACTGACAATACTGACCATGAGGTCTTACTTCCTGCAGGATACCGACTCCGACCATGTGCTCCTACCCACCAGGGGTTTTATACTCCCCTAGTCAGGTGGTAGCCCTGTCCTACCAGCTTCCAGCTTGCTTTACAATAAGACAAAGGATATAATTGTTTAAGGACAATCAACATCTTAACGTGTTCCCTCCCAGTCCTTTGCAGCTGCAATTACAATGTTTACCAGGGCAGTAGCTTCTGAGTGAGTTGCACAGGCGCACCAGATAGATCCTGACAAGGAGAGGGACAATTTTACCTACCTAGCCTATGCATTACACACCCAGTGGTCCTGTCCCTGCCTCCATAGCCTGATGCTGCCCCCACCATGTGTCACTGCTGGGATTGTATTTGGCAAGTGATGAGCAGCGCCTGGTTTTATCGACAGAAGAAATACAGAAATGTAGTAAATGTAGTGTTTTTCTATGGATTGTTTTTAAGAACATTTTTAACATGTACTAATAAAGATGGATTTTAACCTGGATTACAGTCTACAAAATGTTCAATCTTTGTCTCATGAGACCAGAGAATCTTATTTCTCATAGTCTGGGATCCTTCATGTGTTAGTTGTAGAACCATCTGAAGGAGGATCAGAAGTAAATGAACAGCATGTGAGTTAAATATGAGAGTCCAAGCAAAGGGTCTAAATACTTAGTAAAGTACAAGCTGAATGTGTACATAGGATGAAGATGGACTATAAAGTGCATACACATCCTTACCACATGCTGGTGCGAGTGATGGAGTCTCTCATGCAGGCGTAACTTTGCCCCAATGGAAAGTATGTGAGAGGTCCCAAATTATAATGGGGCAGATTTACTAACCCGGTCCTATCGCGATCCCGTGGTGAGTTGTCCGACGAGGATTTGTGTCTGCCGCGATTCACGAAGATCGTGCGCCCGAGTTCCTGCATCCGTTGCTTCCCCGCTGAGGTCCGCCAGAGTTCACCTGCTTCTTCTCGGTGCTTGTAAGTGCATTGTCTTGCGAGACATTTCTAAATGTTAAATCCTGCGCGCTGTCTGACGGCCTGCCCCACGATTTGTCACGGTGCTATTCTCTTTGTGTGGGGAGTCCCCTAAGGCTCCTGGACCCAGGATGGAGCATACCCCCTGCACCCCTGCCTGACAATGTATCTCATAGGGAATAAGTACAGACGTCGGGTGTATAACTCAGAGAAGTGTCAGGGTACATCCTGTCAGTTTTCCATTCCGCTCTTGCAGACTTCCAGTAACACTTGTATATAAGAGGTTGATGTATTCTCTGGGTTAGGAAGCCAGAGCCACAACTTTTTATTCCTAACCCAAACGCTACTTCTTCCTTGTCGTCTTAAAAAAAAATAAATAAAAATTGTGCAGATTTTGGCAGCGCTTCCCTTTGGCCTCCTGCCCAGACGTCAGTCCTGTCTTACTCTTAGCTTGGCACTGATCTCCTCTTCTATTTATGCAGCCCTGCAGGTCTCTGCCACCTGAAATGGAGTGGATGATGGACTGAAACAATATAGATCTATCTGCCTCATAAAGCTCCTGTCATCTGAGGAGGGGCGAGTAACCGGACCTGATAGCAGCCGGCGCTCTATGGTTATCCTCCTAAGTAGTCATCTCCAACTCGTACCTCACCATTTATTGCCATAGTACAACTTCTAGACAACTTTTTTGTGATTCTCCCTTCCTGATAGGCGTTTGACAAAAAGTATTGTACCACTGTATCATTCAGCTTCCCCGTACACATGCACACATGGCTTACTGTATCTACTGAAAGTCTACTCAGGAGGCATTAACATTACATTACAGCAATGCTGTGTGTATTATCTCTCTACTGTGATATCACTGTGTGTATTATCCCTGTACTGTGACATCACTGTGTGTATTATCCCTGTACTGTGACATCACTGTGTGTATTATGAGTGGCATCCAGGTGCTATCTGTGTAACACCCCCGGTCCCCTTAGGACCCGCAGTTTACGGACTACCCCCACGTGCAAACCTCAGTTTGAGGGATCAGGTAGCGGTCAGTGTTTTACATAGAAGACGGTCCGACACAGCCACACTACAACCTGAAAAACCTATGAAAGGGTTAATGCAGACTACTGGCAGATATGACAGTGTGCAACAAGTTAGCAAAATCACATTGGCTTAGCAGCCCAATGGGTACACATCTTATAACATAACATTACAGATAGATAGGCTACTCAGAGTAGCATGGTAGCAAATGTCTCTTTTCCTGCAAAGGAAAGGCATAAAAAGTGCAAACAGAATGTCCATACCTAAAAAGGAAGGCATTAAGTGCAAAATAATAGTCAATAGACATAGCAACTTTTCCTCGAGGTTGGCCAAAGTCTCTCAGAAGGTCTCTAATGACAAAGTCCATCTTCTGGGTACAGCCCTTGATGTGGGGAAAAGTGCAATAAAGATGCAAAGGGTCTCCTCCATGTGTAGAGGGACAGTGTCCTTTGAAGAAATTCTCTGCTGTGGCAGAGGAAGGGGTGCTATCATAGCACATGACAGTGTATAATCTCTTGACTGAGATAAATAAGGGTAAGAGTTCTTTTTTTTTTTGTCTTTGTATCATTCAGCTTCCCCGTTACAAATGAACACATGGCTTACTGTTCTACTGAAAGTCTACTCAGGAGGCATAACATTACATTACAGCCATGCCTGTGTGTATTATCTCTCTTACTGTGATATCAATGTGTGTATTATCCTGTACTGATGACTCACATGTGTGTATATCCCTGTACTGTGACATCACGTGTGTTGTATATCTTCTAACTGTGATATCACTGTGTATTATCCCTGTACTGTGACATCACTGTTGTGTATTATCCCCTTGTACTGTGACACACTGGGTTATTGTCCTTTGTACTGTGAAATCACTGTGGTATTATCCGTTGTACTGTGACATCATGTAGTAGTATTATCCCTGTACTGTGAACACAATGTGTGTGTATTATACTCGTACGTGACATCATGGATGGTATTAGCCTGTACTTGTGACATCGCGTGTGTGTATTATCTTTGGTACGTGACATCACTGTGTGTATTACCCTGTACTGTGACATCACCATGTGTGTTATCCTGTACTGTGACATCACCTGTGTGCATTACCCTGACTGTGACAGTCACTGTGTGGTATTATCCCTGTGACTGTGACATCACTGTGTGTATATCCTGTACTGTGGACATCACTGTGTGTATTACCTGTAGTGACATCGGTGTGTATTATCCTGTACTGTGACATCACTGTGTGTATATCTCTGTCGTGACATCATTGTGTGTATATCCCTGTACTGTGACATCACCGTGGGTGGTATCCTGTACTGTGACATCACTGTGGCCTTACTCCTGTACTGTGACATCACGTGTGTATTATCCCTGTACTGTGACATCACTGTGTGTATATCTCTGTCCTGTGACATCACTGTGTGTATTATCCCTGTACTGTGACATCACCGTTGTGTTATCTTGTACTGTGGACATCACTGTGGTATTATCCTGTACTGTGACATCACTGGTGGTATTCTCCTGTACTGTGACATCACTGTGTGTAATCCCTGTACTGTGACATCACTGTGTGTTATCCCTGTACATGGACACCACTGTGTGTATTATCTCTGTACTGTGACATCACTGTGTGTAATATACTGTACTGTGACATCACTGTGTGTATTATCCTGTACTGTGACATCGCTTGTGTATTATCCCTGTACTGTGACATCACTATGTGTATTATCTCTGTACTGTGACATCACTGTGTGTATTATCCCTGTACTGTGACATCGCTGTGTGTATTATCTGTACTGTGACATCACTGGGTGTATTATTCCTGTACTGTGACATCGCGTGGTGTGTATTATCCCTGTACGTGACATCACTGTGTGTATTATCCCCTTACTGTGCCACATTGGTGTTATCCACTGTATGTGACATCCACTGTGTGATTATCCCTTGTACTGTGACATCACTGTGTGTATTATCCCTGTTGTACTGTGACACCACTGTGTGTATTATCCGTGTACGTGACATCACTGTGTGTATTATCCACTGTACTGTGACATCACTGTGTGTATTATCTCTGTACTGTGGCATCACTGTGTGTATTATCCCTGTACTGTGAATCACTGTGTGTATCCTGTACTGTGACATTACTGTGTGTATTACCCTGTATTGTGACATCACTGTGTGATTTTTCTGTACTGTGACCTCACAGCAGCGACACCGCAGAAAATTGGACGCACGACCTTAGTGAATCACGGCAGACCCGAATCTTGCCGGACAACGCCACGCGGGAGATCCGACAGGACCAGGTAAGTAAATGTGCCCCAATGAGTGGAACTAATAATACAGAGTCCTTGCTCTCCTCTTCTCCTGGTAAAGGTAAAGATGTCAGCCCGTCCAGCTTTCAGTAATGAAGTACTTCCCTACGTCTTGGCCATCCCTGCGTGCTGAGTGTGATCCTATGCACAGCAGTAGGGATCAGGTGTCAGACTCCCGGAATTCCTCCAGTGAAAGCTATAACACGTAACACCATCAGATTTATGCCACGATACTTCCACAATGCCAGGAATGACGGGCAGCTACGTGCAAGGAATAGTCTACTATTATTGGATCAGGTACTGAAGCCCAATCCTGTCTGTCATTTTGTGTGAAAGGTTCCGGATCAGATATAGAGGAGTGCAGGCAGTGGTTCTGTCTGCTTCACCTTGTGGCTTATACAAGATTTCCACATGGTGGGATAGAAGTGGAAAACTACTTAAAGGAGTTGTCCACTTTCAGTAAGCAATAGTTTTTTTTTGTAATGTAAAGTTATACAATTCCAATTACTTGTCAGTATTAATGCCTTGGGGTTTTCTAGATCTCAGCTTGCTGTCATTAGGAAGCTTCATTCTTTACTTCCCATGGATAAATTAATGATCTGGTCCCTGGTCATGTGATGTCATTATATATCACACAGCTCTGATTACTCCCTCTTAAGGCAACCGTGCAGATGTTGTGACATCACATGACCAGGGATATAACGAGCTGTGCCACCTATAAAACATCACATGACCAGGATATAATGACCATGCCCTGGTGACATGCGAAACCAGGGATATAACGAGTATGAACGTGTGACATACATGAACCAGGGATATAACGAGCAGCACCTGGTGACATCACAGACCAGGGAGATAATGAGCCGTGCACCTGTGTGACATCACATGACCAGGGATATATGAGCCGTTGCGACCTGTTATATCACATGACCACGGATATAATGAGCCGTGACACCTGTTTGACATCCATGACCAGGGATTATAACGAGCTGTGCACCTATATAACATCACATGACCACGGATTATAACGAGCCATGCACCTGTGTGACATCACATGACCAGGGTGGGATATAACGGAGCCGCGCCCTTGTACGACATCAACATGACCATGATATAAACAAGTGCTTAAACCTGTCTGACATAACGAGCCGTTGTTCCTGTTTGACATCACGTGACCAGGATATATAAGAGCCATGTACCTGAGTAACCAGGGATATAGCGGCTGTGCACCTGTGTGACACACATGACAGGTATATATAATGAGCCAGGTGGGATATCACATGATCCGGGATATAACGCCCGTGCACCTGTGTGGACACACATGACCAGGGATATAAGAGCCAGTACCTGTGTAACCAGGGATATAGCTACTGTCACCTTTGACATCACATGACAGGTATATATTAATGAGCATGTACTGTTCAACCAGGGATATAGCTAGCTGTGCACCTGTGTGGACATCACATGACCAGGATTATAATGAGCCATGTACCTGTGTAACCAGGGATATAGCTAGCTGTGCACCTGTATGACATCACATGACCAGGTATATATAATGAGGCAGTGTGATATCACATGATCAGGGATATAACGAGCCGTGCACCTGTGTGACATCACATGACCAGGGACCGGTGTTCATCCACAGGAAGTAAACATAGAAGCTTCCTATAATAATAGTATCCTCTTTAGGGAGCAGCCAGCTTATAGCTAAAGCCTCAGCCCCATTTCCTGTAATCTGACATGCGTTACTTTATAGGGTTATAACTTTTGAACACTTTAAAAAGAATTGGAATTTTTTAAAATTTTCAGACAATTTTATTACCCAAATTATTCACTAAATAACATTTCCCATATGTCTCCTTTATGTTTTCATAATTGTTAATATGTCTGGATATTTTATTTTGATGTCGCACGACTTACAAACCGAACATCAGTTTTCCGTATTCTCAAGGAGTTTTCAGAGTTAACTCTTTTGGGGATCATTTTTGTCTTTAATGAGATTTGAAATATAAAATATTAGAAACCATTTAATTCCATTTTCAAATCTGCAGCCCTCAAACTATCAGAAACAGCTTTTAGGGATATTGTTAACCCTTTGAGATCTTCATAGTAATTAAAACGGGTTGACATTTAGAATGGTGTGATTTTGCTTTAATTTAGCGCTAAAATTTCTCCCAATTATGGAGATACCCCACATATGGATACAGCGAGCCTCAGATGAGGAGGTTCATGCAGCTGCCAGTTTTGCCCTATAGAATTTAGTGGTTTTAGTTGGTTGAGCGCACTTTTGTGAGCTTTTGTGGGATGAGATGCAGTTTTAGTGATACAATTTGGGTATGTCCTAATGCCGAAAGCTTACTAAGTTTTTTCTTTGGTGTTCACAGTATATATATATATTCCCTAATATGTTATATTTATCCTACAGGTCAGTATGATTTCGGCAATACCAAATTTCTTCATTTTTTTCTTCTTTTTCTACTAATTTTGTAGAATTAAACCTAAAATGGGGAAAAAAATCTATCATTTTTGCATCACCATTTTCAAGTGGCAAACTCTTTTGATTGTGTGTATATAACGCTGGTTGAGAGCTTGTTTTTTGTGGGATATGTTGTACTTTACAACACTACCATTTTCGTATAGATACATTTTTTGATCACTTTTTATGTGGGACAAGATGGGTAAAAATCATAATTTTTTGTGTTTTTGTTTTTAATGTTTTTTGCGCCGTTCATCGTGCGGGTTTAATAATTATTTTGTTTTATTGTATGGGTCATTATGTATATGGCGATACCTTATATGTTGAAATTGTGTTGGGATTTTTGCTCTATTTGTTTTCTATGGAAGTGATATACCGTATATACTCAAGTATAAGCTGACCCGAGTATAAGCCGAGACCCCTAATTTTACCACCAAAAACTGGGAAAACCTATTGACTCGAGTATAAGCCGAGGGTAGTATACAGCCAGCCCCAAGTAGTATACAGCCAGCCCCAAGTAGTATACAGCCAGCCCCATGTAGTATACAGCCAGCCCCATGTAGTATACAGCCAGCCCCATTTAGTATACAGCCAGCCCCATGTAGTATACAGCCAGCCCCAAGTAGTATACAGCCAGCCCCTTGTAGTATACAGCCAGCCCCCTGTAGTATACAGCCAGTCCCATGTAGTATACAGCCAGCCCCATATAGAATACAGCCAGCCAGCCCCCTGTAGTATACAGCCAGCCCCCTGTAGTATACAGCCAGCCCCCTGTAGTATACAGCCAGCCCCCTGTAGTATACAGCCAGCCCCGTGTAGTATACAGCCAGCCCCGTGTAGTATACAGCCAGCCCCATGTAGTATACAGCCAGCCCCATATAGAATACAGCCAGCCAGCCCCAAGTAGTATACAGTCAGCCCCAAGTAGTATACAGCCAGCCCCCTGTAGTATACAGCCAGCCCCATGTAGTATACAGCCAGCCTCAAGTGGTATACAGCCAGCCCCATATAGAATACAGCCAGCCCCAAAGGTCTGTGTTTCATTGTTTATACTGTTAAATGTTAAAAAATGGAAAACTATTTTGCTGGTTTTCAATAAAAATTTTATTTGATCCAAAAAGAGAATAATCTAAGATCACTGGCAGATCGAATAGCACGGGTTTAGTGATAGACTGAGATGAGAGATAAGGAGGTGCAGCATTGTGCAGAGCTTTGTGGATGAGAGTGATTATTTTAAACTGTATGTGGAAGGAGACGGCAATCAGTACATAGACCGGCACAGACTGGAAGCATTTGATCTAAAAGACAAGTTTGGGTGCTGCATTGAGAATAAATTAGTGAGGGAAAGACCATTTAATTTGACAGCAAACAGAGATCTAGAAAATCACAAGGAATTGATAGAGTATATTGGAAAATTGTATAACTTTTCATGACACAAACAATATCAATTATTTGCTGAAAATGGATAAACCCTTTAATGTGTACTTCCATAATTGAAAATTGTGTCTTTCTTGTGCACAATATTGATTTGATAGGGTAGCAAAAGCTCGGTGATGTGTTCTTTTAATGTTTAATTGCTGTAATGTCTTGTACTATTTGTAAACAACAATCCAAGTTCCCTTTTTGAGGCAGTGAAGTATATATTACTATTATTACTATGACTGAAAGGAAAAGTCAGTAAAACCCCTTTACCTGAACCCTCTAGTCAAAACTGATCCATGTGTCTGAGGGAGACAAGCCTGATACCAGGAGTCACAGTCATAATTTACCCCTCAGTCCCTGCACTAGGATAACCTGGAGTGTTAAAGAGCCCCCCATTCTGACTACTTGGCAAACAGTTGTGTGTAATCATATTGCTGGATCCTCACAGTTGTCACCTCTACCCCTCCATGTTATCCTGCTGTCTAGCTGAATTACATCTGAAATAAACCATAAGAGGTGATATCAGGATAATCCACACTTGGCAATGAACCATCATGATCTAATGCAACACTAGAGACGCTGGCACCAGGGGACTGGAGTGCTCCCAGCAGATACTACACCATAGTGCACTCTGTGGGGGACAGCAGGGGTGATAGGGAAAGCTTCATATCTGAGTTAGGTTCCCCTTGTGGTATATTATGTGTGGTCTTAGATCACCTATAGAAAACCATCCTTTATGTCTAGATATGACACAGACTTAGGAGTAAACCTACTATCCGCAGGCCGTATGGCGGCTGTAGTAACCGTGCAAAGTTATAGCTGTGTCTTGATTGATTGATTAGTATTTGATGCCACTATCTTATACATGATAAAGAGAGTGAAAAATTCACCTAATGGAGCCCAAATGTTTTACATAAAAGTCGTTCATCAAGCAGCCAATCTGATATTCATGTCCTAACAATAGGTTTTCTGTACAGGCAGTCCCTGGGTTACGTACAGGAAAGGTTATGTAGGTTTGTTCTTAAGTTGAATTTGTATGCAAGTCGGAACTGTATATTTTATAATTATAACTCCAGACAATTTTTTTTTGCTCTCTGTTACAATTGAATTTTAAAAATGTTGGGTTGTCATAAGAACCGGGATTAACAATAAAGCTTCAAAGCTTCACCTGTGATAACTGTTATAGATGTTTATTGTTTATTATATTGTTTATTGGGGCTAAAGTACAGCAAATTACCAACATCCAGAGGTCCGTTTGTAACTAGAGGTCGTCTGTAAGTCGGGTGTTCTTAAGTAGGGGACCGCCTGTATTTTTTTCCACCTGGACAAACTTTATCATTTCCCATCTGCTACCAAATTTATATAAAGGTTTCCTCATGATTCTGTGGGAAAGCTGGATTGGGCATAATGGATTTCAACATGATCCGTCAATAATTTGCTCCTGTCTAGAGATGAGCTGATCCATTTGAGTTCGTCTGAACCCCAAAGTTTGGTCTGTGTACCAGACCCGAATGCTCACCTCACAATTTCCTGAGGATCGTCACTACCTGTGACATCATCATAGAGCGACAATCATAGTGGTGGCGAAAGGGAGCCGAACCCACAATGTCCGGCATGGACCCAAATATTGCAATTTGGCTCCACTCATCACTGCTCCTGTCTTATTTTTGAGAGTAGCCAAAGCAGTACATCTATTAAGATTCACAGTACAGCGCGGGGGGAGAGGCCTCTGACATGGAGAATACAAGGGAAGGGGTTTGGGATGGAAAGATCCTGGGTGAACGTCAGCAGTTTTCAAAGGGATTGCATTTCAGTGGGCACATGGGAACGGGGCAGAGGATTTTAGGAGACAAGAAGAAGTCATTTTACAAATAAGATGAGTTCATGGGAAGAAACAGCACGAAGGAAAGAGGGAGGGTGGGATGTTTATGGAGATGTCTGCACAACACAGGCAAATGGAAGAAATCTGTAGGACAAGGATCCAGCCAACAAATCCGAGGAAAATAAGAAGCAATATAAACATGTGTAAGATGGTTCTGTGTTACCCAAAGGGGGGCTACAGAAAGGCAGAAAAATAGCCTTTAATCCCTGGAAGTCCATACCGGGTGGCTTGCTCATATGTTTGGCGTCATCCATTATACATCTACATCCAGATTCAGCGATTCGTGATTTACTCTTTATATTGTAAACAAACACTATATCATATATATAATAGATCCCACATATCACCATAGGAATGAAAGGGGGAAGTCGTTTCCTATACATCTCCTGCCGCCCCTCTAAGACAAGATCTTACCACCTACTTGGCCACAATCCATCGCCACCATATTACCAATTTTTGCCAATTCCCTACAAACAAATCCACCTGTAGCCGTGTATTTAATAGCTTATGATACACCTACATTTGTCCTTCCCTACCGTATAAATTACCTAGTGAGACCCACTGCACACTGCATCGTCCTGCATCACATTACCTCCAAAGGCTTCTTCATAGGTCAAATAAAATTACAGAAATAGAAGATGTTACAAGCAAGTTTTGGGACTGCTACACCTATGGGATAATTCTGACACCTATATAGATTAAAAGAAGCAGATAAAATAGAATTTTGGGCCATTACGGGTAATGGAGTCGTCATTCCAGGTCCTCGGTACTAGCACTACCATTAATGACCACTAGGGGCTTCCTCTTGTATATTATTCTCCTCTCAGTCTGTACCTATGTCGCCTTGCACGCTAAGGTCATAGAAGTCCAGAGTGAAGGCACTTGGTGGTCCAAGGCTGGTTGTGCTTTGTTTACGCTCCTCACATAAGGGCCCTCAGTGTCTCCACACTTAAGATACAGACTTACGACTTGGCATGGGATGCCACGGCTCCATTCACCTGCATTTCTCTATACGTGTATATAATCAGCAGTCTATGAGGCTCTCGGAGAATGAATTCCTGCCAGCCTGTGAAGGGGTTACATTTTTGCTGTTATTAGGGGAGTGAGCAGCCTGGTCTGAGGTAGCATTATATACAAGTTCTTTACCAATCCGTCAGTGTTATTAGAGAAGAAAGCAGATCTTTTATACAGAGGCATTTTATCAATTCCCCCTGGCGTTCAGGCTGCAGTAAATATCCTGATCGGGAACTAAGTGCATTCATAACCCCTCTTCAGCTACACACGGCTTATGAATAGTAATTTGTTTACAGCAGTTGCCAGTTAAATTTCTAGCACAGGGCTCCGATTTTTTTTTATTTGCCTTGTCTTAACTAATAAAAGCCCTCTGTGCCTGCATCGGCTCATACAAGGCTATCGTCCTGTCCACACTCATCTAATACCCGGCCATTTAACCTGTTGTGCATCTCATAACGTGTAGCCTGCACTGCAATATTCTACAGCGGAGAATCAATCTGGGGTTAAATCTGTCCTCTCGGGGCATGCTGGGAGTTATAGTTCTGCAAAAGAACAGATAGAAGATCATTGGAACCCTCAGAATTCCTGAAAACTGGGGCCGCAATAGTGCCGGACACTGGCTGCATGGATAACCTGCTCTCCATTCACATCTAGACTTCCATCACTAGCAGTACAACTATGTCCGCTTGAATATAGAGCACAATCCAGCACTCGTTGTTCTTGTTTGAAATCTTTTTGATTGAAGTTTTATTGGCAAAATAATTTCATGAAATCGTAAAATTGGATACAGAGAATCCTGACAGCCCATTTGTCTCACAGCCCCATAGCAGAGGACTGGTCGGGTGTGAGATTTATTGGTGCATTTCTGAAGGGTTTAAGGATCCAGTTGTGGGGATTCCTAGTGGTCAGATTCCCACCAAATGTCAGGGACCTGCCACCTCTTCTGATACGTCTATTTTAGGTAAAATGTGGATCATTTTTACTTACAACCTGGGGGCGCATTTACCAAGAACAGCACCTAAAAGAAAGTGCAAAGTTCAATAGAAAACTGGTGCATGGCTCTTAGTAAATGTGCCCCTTTATGTTATTCCTAAAATACATTCATGAGTAAATTGACAACTAGATGTTACCATTCACATTGTCAAAGTGGTGTGTCCCTAATGATAAGAAGAAATATTCATTGATGCAGCAGTATCATGTGTCACAGCATATTACAGATCATGGGGTACATATACAAATGAAATAATACATTACAGTCCAATAGCGACATCATGAGGGCCCTGCCCCCAAGAGCTTGCAATCTATGCACAGTCTGAACATTAATCAAACTGTTTTAGAATAACAAACCCTTCACCTTACTGTAGGCAGTTACTATGCTCAACAAGTGGTGATGACCTTTTCCAATAGGAATAACAGAGTAATGGTGCAATACAGAGCTCTAAACATGCACAGATTTATCCAGTGTGTATCTTCTGGTTCATATAAAGTGGATCTCTGTGACTTTTACTGGTATATAATTAATTTTATCCTATATCATTTGTCCCTGAATTTATATGAATATCTAATATATATGAATTTATTTATATAATATTATACTTAAAGCATTCTGGTAAAACAGAAGATACACACCTATATATCCCTATATACATATCTCCACTATACATTATATGCAGACATACACTTGTTCTGTACGTGCTCTATAAAATTAGCCCTTAAAACTTTCTGCACCGTTTAATGAAGAAATGTACTAATAGAAAAAAAGCGAAACCTCAGCTCTGGAAACTGTCCCTTTAAGAGAATAATCCCCCGTTCCATCTAACAGCTTCATCAGTCGGCTAAGTGGCGCCTACGATTTAGAAGGGAGCTTCTAAGTCCCCTGATATTTGAAGTGTGGAAAGCCAGGTCCTCTCTCTCGCCTGGCATTCTGCCCTGAATTTTTTTTTTCCCTCTTTAAAGAAGAAACCTCTCTTTCTATGCACACACATACAGGAGGAGTACAGAGACACAAAGCATATATCCCCCTTCCCCCCAAATCTACCCCTCCGCTGGCATTTCCCTTGCTCTGCTGCCTGCAGCATTTTCCCTGAGCGGGGGCTATTGAGGAGCGCTCATCCATACAGACCCTGGTACATACTATTTAGGTGTCCTCAATACGGGTATCATGACGGGAGCCTGACAGTCCTACAGGATATGGATCTATTTGGTGTTTTGAGGGGGTTAATGTCACGTTAGAGGAAAGTTCATGGTTATGCGATGAGGGCTCTCAAAGCTGATAGAAGTGAGATAAATGGTTGTATTATGGCTGGGCTATATGTTACAATGCAATGGGCATTATATATAGGAGATATGGAGACACTGTGACCTCTTCTGGAAACACATTGCTATGATTATGCCATACACCGCGACCCCACTATCCTATTATTAGAGGAAATCTACTGTCATCATGATAAACCTGGGACACTTACTTATAGATCCAGACACTGTGACTGTGGTAATCTTCTTATATTTGTTATCCATGGCCTTAAAAACACGGTTTCCATATTTCATATACAGCGTCACATTCTGGTATAGACTGCAATACATATATACTACAGCACATGGCATCTGTTTACATACTTTTGTTTTTGGATATAGTTATGGGGATCCACAGATTTCATCAGTTATTGCATTCATATGGATCCATTTAGTAATTAAACAGTCTCCTCCTGCACCCATAGTCCTGAATATCCCAATATAAAGGGGTTATCTCATGAGAGCCAAATATGACTATGAAGCAATGCCGCCTGTTGGTTTGAGTGACTGCTATGATCCCTGGGGTTTGCTAGGACAAAGTGAAATCACATGGTTTGTTCCTAGAACCACGGTCAAACTGCTTTTTAGAGTGGCCCCATAGGCAGCAATTGTAGTCAATGGTAAATCCATATGGTGAGTCAATTTAGAAATGTTGGTAGCGAAGGCTACGGATCTGTCCAACTTTGTAAGAGATATATAAGTGGCTTTGAATCCCTGACTGTTTTACCTATGTACCTATCACACAGGGTCTAAGAATAGACTGAGAACAGAGATACAGACAGTGGGTCCGTAGACTAAAACATTTCCCATCTGTCCCTAACTATTGGCTGACCCACCCAAAAGTACATAACACAGAGACAAAGACAGGACATTTGCCAGAGCCAGGTCACAATAAAGAGAGCAAACGCAGTACAAAATCTCAAGAAAGTAGAATAGTCTGAACACAAGCCAAAAGTCAGGATAGCAGGAAAATAAAGATCAGAATAATAGGAATTGTAACTAAGAGGATGTGATCCCAGAACCCCAGCCCAGAAAATGATTGGGCCAGAACTCCATTAAGAACAAATAGTTCTGACTTTTTTTAATCTAAATGCCCGGTACTCCTTTTTCCTGACATTGGGGAGAGTTTGGCACCTGTCATATACAATGGTGAAAAAAGTGTTTAGTCCACCACCAATTGTGCAAGTTCTCCCACTTTAAAAGATGAGAGAGGACAGTAATTGACATTATAGGTAGAACCTCAACTGTGACAGACAAAATGTGAAAACAAAACCAGATTTCAGTTTTTTCAAAGAATTTATTTGCAAATTAGGTTGGAAAATAAGTATTTGGTCAATAACAAAAGTTCATCTCTATACTTTGAAATTTTTCTTTTGTTGGCAATAAGAGAGGTCAGAAGTTTTCTGTAAGTCTTCACAAGGTAGGTACACACTGTTGCTCGTATGTTGGCCCATTCCTCCATGCAGATCACCTCTAAAGCAGAGATGTTATAGTAATAATAATAATAATTCTTTATTTATATAGCGCATACAGATTACGCAGCGCTGCACAGAGTTTGGCAAATCAGTCCCTGTCCCCAATGGGGCTCACAATCTATTCAACCTACCAGTATGTTTTGGAGTGTGGGAGGAAACCGGAGTACCCGGAGGAAACCCACGCAAACACAGAGAGAACATACAAACTCTTTGCAGATGTTGACCCTGGGACTTGAACCCATGTTTTGGGGCTGTCGCTGGGAAATACGGATTTTCAACTCCCTCCAAAGGTTTTCTACGGGATTGAGATCTGGAGACCTTGAAATGCTTCTTACACAGCCGCTCCTCTTCATTGCCCCTCTGGTGGAAGGAGGTTTGCACTCAAGGTCTTATGATTCATGGTCCTGTTCTTTCATGTACATGGATCAGCCATCCTGGTCCCTTTGCCATGATGTAGCCCCCCATATGCTGTACAGTAGGTCTGTTATTCTTTGGATACAACTCAGCAGTCCCTCTCCTCCATACACACCGAGTGTGTTGACCAAACACTTGACCACATGACATTCTCCCAATACTGTTCTGGGACATCCAGATGCTCTCTAGCAAACTTCATTCAGGCCCGGATATGTACTGCCTTCAACTCGTGTCTGACCGCAGGATCTGAGTCCCTGGTGGTGTAGTGTGTTGCTGGTGGGATTTTTGCTCTCTGTACTTGTGATCATTTTGATCCCACAGGTTGAGATCTTTCTTGGAGCCCCTGATGGAGGGAGATTATCGGTGGTCGTGTATGTCTTCCCATTTCTAATTATGTGGCAAATATCAGTGGCCACAGTGGTATACAGGACGATGTGCCTCGTATATACTCAATGAAAAGGATTTCCCTCATCTGACAGCGCAGGTTAATATAAAAAAGGCAACTAGAAAGTGTGTAGTGTGTGGACAGCCTGTTACTAGAAGAGGGAGCCAGGGTAAATAAAACTGGAGAAGGCTTCATGATCCTTCCTAGAGGACTTTATATAGTTTGTCTGAGGCAATCAAGGACTTTCAATGATGTTCCTGGGGTAATTGGGTTTGGTGTTGGGTGGGTGGGTTATAATGTCTGAAAATAGGTCACCCATGGTTACTGGCTTAAAGTGGCAAATATCTGTTGTATGTCATGTAAGATTGATCTGGCTATGACTCTAGAGATGGAGCATCCAACAAAAAAGAAAAAATGCAACACATAATAAATTTGCGTCAATAAATTAAATCTACAGTCTCCTCCACTTCCCCCCTCCCTCTGCCTGATGTAATCACACTTTTGTAGAGAAGGTTTTGGCGCACACTGGAGGGGGGTGGGTGGTGTGCTTCTCACAGTGTAGCAACCTGTGAATCTGCAGCACAGAGGGGCTTTGGTAACACACCCAGAGCCCTAACATAATTTTAAAAGTGGAATTTAAATGGAAGGTGGCCGTGGATAACAAATATGAGAAGATTATACGTATCATAGCCTATGTGTGGCTGCATCCGGAGGGGCTGTCATACACCAGCGCATGTATGATAGCCTATGTGTGGCTGCATATGGAGGGGATATCATATACCCACGCAAGTATGATAGCCTATGTGTGACTGTGCCTGGAGGGGCTATCATACACCAGCTCACCTATGATAGCCTATGTGTAGCTATGCCTGGAGGAGCTATCATACACCAGGGCGCCTATGATAGCCTATGTGTGGCTGACTATGGAGGGGCCGTTATACACAATCACACACATGATAGCCTATGTGAGGCTGCTCCCGGAGGGCTATGATACACCGGCACAGGAGAAATAACTCCCTATGTGTAGTTTTATGACAATTTCACGATGATGTGAGAGACAGACAATCTGACCCTTCCACAAGCTGAGAAAAGATACTTCCATTTTATCAGCAACAAAACACTTAAGCCATGAAACTGTCTTTAGAAATCTCACTCATTACAAAGGTCATCCCAAATACGGTGGCTCCTCTTAATAAGCACTTTAAATATTGCAGCCTTCCTTTGGTGCTAAGCAAGAAGGAAGAAGCTGGTATCGGATGAATGGACTCCCCTAGGGAAGGTTCCTGATGGACAAGATGTTGATTGGAAACTTAAATGAAACATAATACGAGAGAAAAAGCATAAATGAATAGAAAAACAGATGGATAAGTGGAGGATTAGGAGAAACATTACATTGTAGAAAGTTCTACTCGATTCCCGGAAAAAAAAAAAGTTCTGTACATTGAAACCTTCCAGAAAATGATGGTGGTGTATTCACAATAGAACATGTGTGGGATTTGTTCTCACCCGGGTAAACAAACCATGAGGACAGGTGAGGAGATACAGGCTCAGGGCTGTCACCTATCACTCCCAATACTATAGTAGTCCTTCAGTGGTGCGTAGCTGGAAACATTCACAGTGGTGTTATCCACACAATGCTATACTGTATGCTGGGATCAGCAACATATACACAATCAGGAACAGAAAATATTATACATAGTCACCCCTGACACAAGCAAGACGTGGGGATCCGTAGCGGAGGAGCCTGTACTATATCCTACAGTACTACCACTTCACTGAAGACTGATTAGTAATCATGATGACAGATTATGTGGACCCGTAGACTTGATCTGCAAAATCCTAAAGAGGACCTTTCACCACATCACCAACTCTCTGCACAGAATTGGCCACCAATTTAGATGCAGATGGAATTTTTTTCTCTATCCACCTCCATTTCTGAGCAATAAGTGCTGTAATTTACATCAGCTAATAGGCTAATTAGGTTATCTATTGTTAGGTGGGTGGTCCTGGGCTATGGCTATGGGCCTCACCTGCCTGACAGTATAGAACCTAATTAAAGAAATCTAACATCAAAGTGAAGTATGATAAACCATAGATGAAGGCACCATGACTAGGGTAATGAGCTTATATTTGTTATCCATGGCCTCCTTCTTCTAAAATCAACTTTCAAAATAACTGTTGTGGTAAAATACCTCAGTAAAACAGCGCCTGACCGATGTGTAGATGCCATGTAATGTAAAGAGAGAAACCTTGATGGAGAAACAGAAACAGATGGAGAAAAGGCACTCAATCCCCAGGTAAAGTAGAGGGGAGTATTCCTTTTTTAATTTAAAGGAAACCTACCATTTGTCATGCGTTATGAAGCAAACATACCTTGAGCTGAGTGGTTTTGCTGAAAAAACAATTATAATATTCAGGACCTTGGGAAAGCTGTATCAGCATGGCTGTTTCCATCAAAACTGAGCTTGTAATTACAAATGGAGGTTTGTCAAGCACTAATCAACCTGAGCTGGATCACTCATACACAGCAGCTGGGGGATGGTGCAGCAATTGATTATTCTGTCTGGCAGGGAGAAGAGTGATTGTATCATTGTCTCCTGCAGAGAAAAACTCACGTGCTAGGAGAAACAGGTAAGCAAATGCTGAAGGAGGCATAGAAGGGACAGAGCTTAATTATCATAATGTTATATCTGTTTTATCAGCAAAACCACTCATCTCCGATATTAACCAAGATATCATCCTTGAGGCAGAAGATTTACTTACCCGGGTCTGTCGCGATCCCGCGGTGTGTTGTCCGCCAAGGATTCGGAGCTGCTACGATTTCCTGCATGTGTTGCTTCCGTGCTGAGAGGAAGGAACTACCTTAGTGAATCCCGGCCGGACCCGAATCCAGCGCAGAGAACGCGCCGCTGGATCGCGAACGGACCGGGTAAGTAAATCTGCCCCATTGTGTCTACTTTCCGGATGAGCACTCCGACGCTTCTATCTTGAGACAAAACCAATGAACAAATTGACACGCTCAAGGAAGTTGGATAGTGTACATTGATGACTTATGCTGCTGAGCATTCAAGGTGAGCCTGGTGTCTTATATTTTTGTCATGTGAAACCTTATCCATTTAGGCCACCCAGCTCACATCTTGCATTTGTCTATTCTTTTCTAGATGGGGTTCATGCACTAAGGATTCTACACAGCAGCAGCTATTTTGTACCACTTAATGTCTGTATATTTTATGAGACTTTTCAGTAAAAGTTAAGTTTTAAAAAGATCACTTCTTTGTATGTATTTTTCTGCCTCAAGGATATAAGTGATCACGGGTCATTAACTGTTATTGACCATGTCTTTTGGATTATTCTCTGTGTCAAGATATCATCCTGCATCAGTGTAGCTGCAGCATTCTCAAGGTTTGTTTGCTTCATAATGCATCAAATCAAATGGTAGGTTTCCTTAAAGGATATTTGCATTGGTTTAAAATATTACCTGGACAAACCCTTAAAGGTATAAATTCTGGCTTCTTACAGTCACCACTAGGGGGAGCTTAGGTGATTACTGCATACTAATTTATAACTGGGTCCAATGTATAAACCGTATGCAGTAAGCTGTTAAACTCCGCCTAGTGGTGATGTAGATATCTATAATTTTAATTTAACGTTGACGGGAGAATTGGAGCTGAAAACAATACCTGGACCTGCTTGACAATATACTAGGAGTGAATTATTAGGCCAGTTGCTGATGACAGGTTCCCTTTAAAAGTGTCGTTGGATAGGAACTAGACTGGAACTTTGTTATTTATACAGGCTCATAACTGGGGTAAGATAGGGGTATAGTCCGAGGTTACCACAAGGGGGGTTTTTATTCATGTTTAGACATCTATAGCCAGTTATGTGTACACTACTGCTGCCTCCACATCTCTCCAGTCTGGTCTCAGGTGCCATATATCTTTCTCCATTACTTGTATTTCACCGTCTCTACACAAAAATAAATCTTTGACATTTATGTGAATAGTGCCCCGATATAGTCAATGAGAAGGGTGCATTATTGCTGCTCTAGCCCAGCGCTGACACAAGGTAGTGCTATAGCTCTTATTCTGGGGCCATATTAATACATTGGGGCTCATTTACTAAGGGTCAGTGGACCGCAATTCCTTTTTGCGCCGAATTGCCCCAGGTTTTTGGTGCACGCGATCGGATTGTGGCACCGGCTTGCATGCAACAGTAATCGGAGAGGGGTGGCGTGCCATCAGACAACCCGAAGGATACGGACTAACCACAGAATTTAAAAACTGAATTGTGTCGCAAGTTCAAGCACTCACATGCACCAGGTAGAAGAGGGTGAACTACGGCATATCTCAGCACAGAAGCAACACATGCAGGAAATCGTAGCAGCTCCGAATCCTCGGCGGACAACACACCGCGGGATCGCGACAGACCCGGGTAAGTAAATCTGCCCCATTCTATCAGGATGACAATTCTTTAGAGACGGTTTAATGGATGTTTATTAGAAAAAGTTTACCTTCGCAACAACATTTCTGCACAATACATTTTTGAGCTAAATGGGACTGCATTTGTACGGGATAGCTCTCAACTCAATAGTACCTGTCATGTCCTATTGTTTTACGTGAACACTTATTCTCCCCTGTGATGGCGCTGCAGGTGAAATGAAGATAAGAGCAAACATGGCCCAATACACCAATTTTCTAAAACAAGATTTGGGCTAATGAATGTTGAAACTTAGAGAACTCCTTTAAACTCCACCCCTCTCTTAAGCCCCACCTCCACTCCGATGATCACCTGACTGTATGGAAGGACCATTGCCCCATGGGCACCGAGGCTTCTTTTTAAAGGGGCTTCCAGCCCAAGATACTGTATTGGGATGGGTCATTAATATACAACTCTACGCTGCAACACGGTTCTACTGAACGTCATGGCTCATCGTAGGTGCCACTCTACAAGAATATTTACTCATCATGGTCCTAGAAAATTATTAAGATCATCTTTTAATGACTTGTACTATGGATATAACATTAAAAGTTTAGGACTGGAAATCCCCTTTAAAGAGAAATGTCTATTTCTGTTCTGATCAGGTGCAGTAGGTAAAATTACATTCTTCAACTACAGCAACAAAAGTTCAATATCTTTCTTCTGTCCCTCAGTTTTCAGGCGATAGATGAGGTTCTTGAGAAGTTAGATCTGCAGCTGCATCGGATGATCACAGCTGCGGCCTCCTGTACCGAGGCTTCATCTATCCTCTACCCCTTTCTAGTCTGATCCAGATTAAAACCTTTCATGGGGTGTTATCCTTTAATGCAATTTGTAACCTAAACCAAAAAGGAGTTGTTTTATGTTCAGGTCTGTTTTTCTAGCTCTGAATGTAATTGATAGAGATTAATTGGAGGCCGACACTTGTTTGATGCCCGAAAACATCCACTTGTCATACTTATGAAGAATGAATGGCGTCATCCCTGGCATTGATGGTTGCTGTACTCTGTATAAACATGATTGATTTATGCTCAGTCCATACGAATGCATTGGCTTGATTCTTCAGCATGTGAATGGGGTCTTAAAAGATAAATTTTCCCTCCAAACATGTATATTTACACATTTCGGACATCTGATCTCCATTGGAAGTTGACCGTGGTATATGTGAAATGCTGACAGTGAATATGTTGTATGTATCTGGGCTGCCGGTGTGACGTGTCCTATGTATCTGAGCTGCCGGTTGTTTTCCACATGAGGACAAACTTTATCATTGCCCATCTGCCCTACCAAATTTATATAAAGTTCCTCATGATTCTGTGGAAAGGGATTGGGCATTAAGGGTTCAAATGATCTGTCAATAATTTACTACTGTCTAGAGATGAGAGATTCATTGAGTTGTGTCTGAACCCAAGTTTGTCTGTGTACCAGACCCGAAGCTTACCTCACCATTCCTGAGGATCGTCACTACCGTGACATCATGATGTAGCGACAATCATAGTGGGTGGGCGAAGGAGCCGAACCCACAATGTCCGGCAGGACCCAATATTGCAATTTGGCTCCACTCATTCACTGCTCATGTTTATTTTTGAGAGTAGCCAAAGCAGTACATCTATTAAGATTCACAGTACAGCTCGGGGGGAGAGGCCTCGGACAGGGAGAATCAAGGAAGGGGTTTGGGATGGAAAGATCCTGGGTGAACGTCTCTCAGCAGTTGTCAAAGGGATTGGATTTAAGTGGACACATGGGAACGGGGCAGGGCAGAGATTTTAGGGGAGACAAGAAGAAAGTCATGTTACAAATAAGATGAGTTCATGGGAAGAAAAAGCACGAAGGAAAGAGGAGGGTGGGATGTTTATGGAGATGTCTGCACACAACACAGGCAAATGGAAGAAATCTGTAGGACAGGATCCAGCCAACAAATCCGAGGAAATAAGAAGAAGCAATATAAAAATGTGTAAGATGGTTCTGTGTTACCCAAAGGGGGGCTACAGAAAGGCAGAAAAAAGCCTTTTACTCCCTGGAGAGTCCATACCGGGTGGCTTGCTTCATATGTTGGCGTCACCATTATACATCTACATCCAGATTCAGGATTCGTGATTTTACTCTTTACTATGTAAACAAAACACTATATATATATATAATAGATCCCACATATCACCATAGGAATGAAAGGGGGAAGGTAGTCTCCTATAATCTCCTGCCGCACCTCTAAGACAAATCTTACACCTACTTGGCCTAATCCCATCGCCCCATATTACCAATTTGCCAATTCCATACCAAACAAATCACCTGTGCGTTGTATTTAAGAGCTTATGTTACACCTACATTTGTCCTTCCCTACCTATAAATTACCTAGTGAGGGACCCACTGACACACTGCATCGTCATGCATCACATTACCTTCCAAAGGCTTCTTCATAGGTCAAATAAATTACAGAAATAGAAGATGTTACAAGAAGTTTGGGCTGCTACACCTATGGCATAATTCTGACACCTATATAGATTAAAAAGGAAGCAGTGATAAAATAGAATTTTGGGCCATTACGGGTAATGGAGTCGTCATTCCAGGTCCTCGGTACTAGCACTACCATTCAATGACCCACTAGGGGCTCCTCTTGTATATTATTCTCCTCTCAGTCTGATACTAGTCGCCTTGCACGCAAGGTTCATAGATTCCGAGTGAAGGCACTTGGTGGCAAGCTGGTTGTGCTTTGTAGCCCCCTCACATAAGGGCCCCGCTGTCTCCACAAATTACGATAACAGACTTACGACTTTGCAGGGATGACCCGGCCATTCACCGCCTGCATTCTTCTCGTGATATGAATCAGAGTCTCTATGAGGTCTAGCGAGAATGAATTCCTCTGCCAAGCACTGTGAAGGGGTGATACCTTTTTTGGCTGTATTAGGGAGAGTGAGCACCTGGTCGAGGTAGCATATTATACAAGTTCTTCTTTACCAATGCTCGTTCAGGTGTATTAGAGAAGAAAGCAGATCGTTTAACAGAGGCATGTTTATCATTCCCCACTGGCGTTGGCTGCAGTAAATCTCTGATCGGAACCTAAGTTGCCATTCATAACCCCTCTTCGCTACACCGCGCTTATGAATATACCTCTTCAGTTGTTTATCAGCAGTGGCCAGTTAAATGTGCTAGCACAGGGCTGCCGATTTTTTTGGGAGGCCTTGTCTGGAACTAACTAAAGCCCTCTGTGGCCGATCGGCTCATACAAGGCATCGTCCTGTCCACACTCACTATACCCGGCATGTAACCTGTTGTGCCATCTCATAACGTGTAGCCTCACTGCAATGATCTACAGCAGAGAATCAAATGGGGTTAGATCTGTCTGCTCAGGGCATGCTGGGAGTTTATTACTGGTCTGCCAAAGAACAGATAGAAGATCATTGGAACCCTCAGAATTCCGGAAAACTGGGCCGTCAATAGTGCCGGACATGGCGCAATGGATACACCTCTCCATTCAAATACTAGTACTTCCATACTACCGTACAACAGTCCTTGATATAGAGCACAAGCCAGCCACTCGTTGTTCTTGTTGAAATCTTTTTGATGAGTTTTATTGGCAAAATACATTTCAATGAAATCGTTAAAATTGTAAAGAGATCCTGACAGGCCCCTTTGTCTCACAGCAACCCATAGCAGAGGACTGGTCGGGGTGTGATATTTATTGGTGCATTCTTTGAAGTTTAAGGAATCCAGTTGGGGATTCCTTGTCAGATTCCACCAAATTCAGGGACCATGCCACCCCTTCGATTACGTCTATTTAGGTAAGAATGTGTCATTTTTACTTACAAACCTGGGGGCGCATTTACCAAGAACCTGCACCTAAAACGAAAAGTGCAAAGTTCAATAAAAACGGTGCATGGCTCTTAGAATGATGCCCTTTATGGTATTCCTAAAAATACATTTCATGAGTAAATTGACAACTAGATGTTTTACCATTACATTGTCAAGCTGGTGTGGTCCCTACTGATAGAAGAAATATTCATTGGATGACAACAGAGTATCAGTGTGTCACAGCATATTACCGATAATGGGGGTTACATATACAATGAAATAATACATTCAAGTCCATAGACGACATATCATGAGGCCCTCCCCCAAGAGCTTGCAACTATCTATGCACAGTCTGAACAGTAATCAAACTGTTTTAGAATAACAAACCCTTCACCTTACTGTAGGCAGTTACTATGCTTCAACAAGTGTGATGACCTTTCCAGTAGTAATACAGAGTCATGGTGTCAATACAGAGCCTGTAAACATGCACAGATTTATCCACAGTGGGTATTTTGGTTTCAATAAAAGTGGATCTCTGTGACTTTACTGCGTACATACTATTAATATATTTTACCTAATCATTTGTCCCTGAATTTATATGATATCTACTATATTATTATTTATGATATAATTATGACTTAAAGCATTGCGTGGTAAAACAGAAGTACACACCTATATATCCCCTTTATAGATATCTACACATACACTATATGCTAGCCTACACTGTTCTGTACGTGCTATAATACATTAGCCCTTAAAATTTCTGCACCGTTGAAATGAAGAAATGTACTAATAAAAAAAAGCGAAAAACCTCAGTCTGGAAACTGTCACTTAAGCGAATAATCCACCCGTTCCATCTAACAGCTTCATCATTTCGGCTAAGTGGCGCCTACGATTTAGAAGGGAGCTTCTAAGTTCCCCCTGATATTTGAAGTGTGGAAAGCCAGGCTCCCTCTCTCGCTGGCGTCTGCCCTGAATTTTTTTTTTCCTTCCGCTTTAAAGAAGAAAACCCTCTCTTCTATGCCCACACACATACAGGAGGAGTACGCAGACACCAAGCCATATATCCCCTTCCCCCCAAAATCTACCCTACGCTGCATGCCCTTGCTCTGCTGCCTGCCAGCATTTTCCACTGACGGGGGCTAGTGAGGAGCGTCACCATACAGGACCCTGGGTCATACATATTTAGGTGTCCTCAATACGGTATCTGACGGGAGATCCTGACAGTCCTAACGGATATGGATCTACTTTGGTGTTTTGAGGGGTTAATGTCACGTTAGAGGAAATTGTTCATGGTTATGCGAGTAGGGCTCTCAAAGCTGATAGAAGTGAGATAAAATGTGTTGTACTTAATGGGGCTATATGTTACAATGTCAATGGGCATTATAATAGGAATTGGAGACACTGTGGACTCTTCGGAAACACATTGCATGATTTAGCCATAACCGCGACCCACATCCTATTTTAGAGGAACAATCTACTGTCATCCATGATAACCTGGGAACATCTTACTTATAGATCAGACACTGTTGCTGTGGAATCTTTTATATTTGTTATCCATGGCTTCCAAAAACACGGTTTCCCATATTTCTTATACAGCCTCCATTCTGGTACAGACTTGCAATCCAATAGATACTACGACAATGGCATCTGTTTACTACTTTTGTTTTTGGATTATAGTTTGGGGAATCCCCAGATTTCATCAGTCATTGGCATTCATATGGATCAATTTAGTAATTAAACAGTTCTCCTCCTTGCACCCATAGTCATGAATTATCCCAATATAAAGGGTTACTCTACATGAGATGCCAAATTGGACCTATGAAGCATTGCCGACTGTTGGTTTGAGTGACTGCATGAGCCCTGGGGTTTGCTAGGACAAGTGAAATCACTGATTTTGTTCCCTAGAACACGGTCAAACTGCTTTTTAAGTGCCCGCCATAGGCAGACAATTGTAGTCAATGGTAAATCCATATGGTGAGTCAATTTAGAAAATGTTGGTAGTCGAAGGCTCGCGATCTGTCCAACTTTGTAAGAAATATATAAGGTTGCTTGATCCTGACTGTTTTACCTATGTACCCTATCCACCAGGGTCTAAGAATAGACTGGAACAGAGACCACAGACAGTTGGCGTCCGTAGACTAAACCCACTTCCTCCTGGTCCCCTGATATTGCCTGACCCCCCCAAAAGTGCTAACACAGACAGAGACAAGACAGGACATTTGCCATGGCCAGATCACAAAAAGAGAGCAAACGCAGTACAAAATCTCACGAAAGTAGAATCAGTCTGAACACAAGCCAAAGTCAGATAGCAGGAAAATAAGATCAGATAATAGGAATTGTAAACTAAGAGGAT
Source organism: Engystomops pustulosus (assembly GCA_019512145.1). Lineage (NCBI taxonomy): Eukaryota > Metazoa > Chordata > Amphibia > Anura > Leptodactylidae > Engystomops > Engystomops pustulosus. Next base: position 4,372,729 of record CM033648.1, on the reverse strand, counting down.
GTGATCCCAGAAACCCCGCTCCCCGAACATGATTGGGCCAGAACTCCATTAAGAAACAAAAGTTCTCTGGCTGACTTTTTTTTAATCCCTAAATGCCCGGTACTCTCCTTTTTCCTGACTTGGGGAGAGTTTGGCACTTTCATATACAATGGGTGAAAAAAATGTTTTAGTCCAGAGGTCCCCACCATTGTGAAGTTCTACTCACTTTAAAAGATGAGAGAGGGACAGTATGACATTTAAGGTTAGCAACCTCAACTGTGACAGGACAAATGTGATTGAAACAAAACCGATTGTCAGTTTTTTCAAGAATTTATTTGCAAATTCAGGTTGAAATAGTATTTGGCTCAATAACAAAAGTTCATCTCATAATTTGAAATTTTTCTTTTGTTGGCAATAGAGAGGGTCAGAAGTTTTCTGTAAGTCTTCAACAAGGTAGGTACACACTGTTGCTGGGTGTTTGGCCCATTCCCCATGCAGAGTCACCTGCAAAGCTCGAGGATGTTGTTAGTAATAATAATATAATTCTTTATTTATATACGCACAGATTACGCAGCGCTGACAGAGCTTGGCAAATCAGTCCTGCCCCAATGGGGCTCACAATCATCAACTACCAGTATGTTTTGGAGGGGGGAGGAGGAAACCGAGTTACCAGGATGGAAACCCACGCAAACACAGAGAGACATACAAACCTTTGCAGATGTTGACCCTGGTGTACTTGAATCATCCATGTTTTGGGGTCGCATGGGGAAATACGGATTTTCACTCCTCCAAAGGTTTCTATCTACGGGATTGAGATCTGAGAGCCTTGACCTGCTTCTTACAACACGCTCCTCTTCATTGGGCCCCTCTGGTGGAAGGAGGTTTTGACTCAAGGTCTTATGATTATGGTCCTGTTCTTTTTCATGTACGGGATAACGCCATCTGGTCCCCTTGCCTGATGTAGCCCCCCATATGCTGCTACAGTTAGGTCTGTTATTCTTTGGAATACTACTCAGCATCCCTCTCCCCCCCATACACACCGAGTTTGTTGACCAACATTGACCACATGACTTCCTCCCAATACTGTTCTGGGACATCCAATGCTCTCCTAGCAAACTTCTTAGGCCCGGATATGTACTGCCTTCAACTCGTTGTCCTACCCGCAGGATCGAGTCCCGCGTGGTGTTTGTGTTGCATGGTTGGGATTTTTGCTCTCTGTTTAGTGTGATATTTTTGATCCCACAAGGTTGAGATCTTTCTGGAGCCCCTGATGGTGGGAGATTAATCGGTGGTCGTGTATGTCTTCGTCCATTTCTATTATGTGTCAAATATCAGTGGCCACAGTGCATACAGACGATGTCCCGTATATATCAATGAAAATGAGTTCCCTCATTGCAACAGGAGGCAGGTTTAATATAAAAAAGGCAACTAAAAGTGTGTGGTATGAGTGGAAACGCCTGTAGCTAGAAGAGGAGCCAGGGTGGTAATAAAACTTGGGAGGCTTCATGATCCTATAGAGGACTTTATATAGTTTGTCTGAGGCAATCAGGAACTTTCAGATGTTCCTGGGTAATTGGGTTTGGTGTTTGGGGTGGGTGGTTAATAATGTATGAAAATAGGTCACCAGGTTTTTTCTGACTTAGTGGCAAATATCTGTTGTATGTCATGTAATATGATTGGCTATGACTCTCGAGAATGGAGCCATCCAACAAAAAAGAAAAAATGCAACACTAAACAAATTTCGTCAACTAAATTAAATCTTAGGCAGTCTCCCCACTTCTCCCCCCTCCCTTGCCTGATGTAATCCACTTTTTTGAGAAGGTTGTGGCGAACACTGGAGGGGGTGGGTGGTGTGCCTCTCACAGGTAGCAACCTGTGAATCTGCAGCACGAGGGGCTTGTAACACACCCAGAGCCCTAACATAATTTGTTAAAAGTGAATGGAGTTAAATGGAAGGTGGCCCGTGGATAAACAATCTGAGAGAGATTTATACGTATCATTAGCCTATGTGTGGCTGCTAATCGGAGGGGCCTGTCATACACACAGCGCATGTATGATGCCTATGTGGTGGCTGCATATGAGGGATAATCATATACCCACGCAAGTATGATGAGCCTATTTGTGACTGTCCTTGGAGGGGCTAGCATACAACCAGATCACTATGATAGCCTAGTGTAGCTATGCCTGGAGGAGCTATTCATATCACCGGGCCGCCTCATGACTAGCTATGTGTTTTGGGCTGACTATGGAGGGGCACGCATACCATCACCACATATAGCCTATGGTGAGGCTGCTCACGGAGGGCTATGATACAACCCGGCCACAGGATAAATAACTCCCTATGTTAGTTTTATGACATTTATGATGATGATGTTAGAGACACGACAATCTGACCCTTCCACAAGCTGGAAAAGAAACTTCAATTTTAACGCAACACAACACTTAAAGGGGTATTCCGGAAGATAAACGTCTGACACAAAACCCTGAGGATATAAATAAATGATATACAATACTAATGTCATTAGTCACAAAATGGAGCTTCAATAGTTTTGATTTTCTGATTTCAAATTTATGGCCTTCTACTAGTAGGTGGAGTTATCACTAAGATGCCGCCACTGGAAACTACAAGTTCCATGATCTTAGTTCTCATAACTCTGCGCTCCCTTCTATGCTCTGCCCCAGTGATGTGTCAAACAGGGTTTTTCTTTGCTCTGTTACCATAGTAATGATGTGTACTGCCATCACCACAACACAGGGCATCTCGATGCACTGCACAAACCGACACAGCCAAACATTAGTGATGATCACATGACGCGGCCCAGGCAGGTGCAGGAACATGTGATGTGGACATGTGGACCATGGCCATCTTCTGTCTGTGTCTGTTACTGCGTAACGGACCGCGCGGAGGAAATCTCTACGGACTGATTAAAGCGCCGGTAGGCATTTTAAGTTCCTTCATTACACGTCTATGTCACCAGCATTTTTCTGCTAGGGGAGCAAAATTTTTAATAAACAACTAATACAACTTGGCTTATTTTAAGGACCCATTTGTTAATGATTATGGCTGTTCATGGAATACCCCTTTAAAGGCCATGAAACTGTCCTTTAGAAATCTCACCATTACAAGGTCATCCCAAATACGGTGGCTCTCTTAATATAAGCACTTACTTAAATATTGCGCCTTCCTTTGGGGCTAAGCAAGAAGGAAGAAGCTGGTATCGATGAATGGACTCACCTAGGGAGAGGTTCCTGATGGACAGATGTTGATTGAAACTTAAATGAAACAATACGAGAGAAAACGCATAAATGAATAGAAAAAACAGATGGTAATAAGTGGAGGATAGGAGAAACAGTACATGAGAAAGTTCTACTCTACTGTCCCGAAAACAAAAAAAAAGTTCTGTACATTGAAACCTTCCAGAAATGATGGTGGTGTATTCACACATAGAAACATGTGTGGGATTGTTCTCACCGGGTTAACAAACCATGAGTACAGGTGAGGAGATAAGCCGTCTCAGGCTGTCACCTATCACTCCCAATACTATAGTAGTCCTTCAAGTGGTGCGTAGCTGGTAAACAGTCACAGTGGTGTGTATCCACACACATGCATACTGTATGCTGGGATCAGCAAACATCATACACAATCAGGAACAGAAATAGTTATACATATCACCCTGACCACCGCAGACGTGGGGATCCTTCGTGCTGGAGGAGCCTGGTACTCTATCCTAGCAGTACTACACTTAACTGAGACGAATTAGTAATCTTGATACAGATTATTGGGACCCGTGACTTGACTGCAAAATCTAAAAGATGACCTTTCACCACTCACCAAAATCTCATGCACAGAATTGGCCAACAATTTAGATGCAGATGGAAATTTTTTCTCTATCCACCTCCATTTCTGAGCAATAAGTGCTGTATTTACAAAACATCATCTAATGTCTAAATTAGGTTATCTATTGTTAGGTGTGGTCTGAGGCTATGGCTATGGGCATCCTGCCTGACAGTATAGTAACTTATTAAGAAAAGTCTACCATCAAAGTTGAAGTATGATAAAACTCATAAGATCAAGGCACCTGGACTAGGGTATGAGCTTATATTTTTGTTATCCATGCCTCCTTCTTCTCAAATTCAACTTTCAAAATAAATGTTGTGGCTGAACATTACTCAGTAAAACCGCGCACTGACGATGTGTAGATGACCAGTAATGTAGAGAAGAAACCTTGATGGAGAAACCAGAAAAACAGATGGCAGAAAAGGCACCTCATACCCCATGGTAAAAGTAGAGTGGAGTATCCTTCCTTTTTTAATTTAAGGAAACCTACCATTTGTCATGCGTTATGAGCAACATACGCTTGCAAGCTGAGTGGTTTTGGCTGAAAAAACAATTTATAATATTCATGACCTGGGAAAGCTGGATCAGCATGGCTGTTTCCATCAAACTGAGGCTTGTAATTACAAATGGAGGTTTGTTTCAAGCACAATTCAACCTGAGCTGGATCACTCATACAAACAGCAGCTGGGGATGGTGCAGCAATTGATTATTCCTGTCTGGCAGGGAGAAGAGTGATTGTATCATGTGCTCCTGCAGAGAAAAACTCACGTGCTAGGAAAAGCAGTAAGTCATGCTGGAAGGAGCTCATAGAATGGGACGTAGCTTATTATCATAATGTTATATCTGTTTTATCAGCAAACCACTCCTCTCCGATATTAACCAAGATATCATCCTTGACGGCAGAAAGAAACTACAAAGAAGTTGATCTTTTTTAAACTTAATTTTACTGAAAAGTCTATAAAATATACAGACAGTAAGCTGGTACAAAATAGCTACTGTGGTAGAATCCTTTGTCATGAACCCCATCTAGAAAAGATAGACAAATGCAAGATGTGAGCTGGGGCCTAAGGATAAGGTTTCAATACACAATAATAAGACACCAGGCTCAACTTGAAATGCTCAGACAGCATAATCGTCATGTACCTATTCCAAAACTTCCTGAGGCTGTCATTTGTCATTGGTTTTGCTCAAGATAGAAGCGCGGAGTGCTCGTCCGAGGAAAGTAGCACCAGCGTGTCTTAAAAGGTGTGAAGAGATAGGTGCGTATAAACAGGGTAAAGATGGGTACTTACGTGATGTAAGGGATGGGGTCAAGATGACAAGTGTCACTTCTCCCTGGTAACACCCTGATCCCTGGTCCTGTACGGCCGTGCACGGGGGATGCTGTAACTGGGCCCCACCACAGCCCCCACTGACCACCAGTCCGTACCAACAATTTAGACTAATGGACGGATTACCCCTATGTTTCCTTATCCACAGTAAAGGGAACACTTTTTGGCGCACGCAACTTTCACCCTGATGAGCCTGGAAGGTGAAACAGGTCCTGTCGGTATTCGGTCGCCCTGATCCCTAGTTGTTTGTTAAATTTCATAGCAGATATACTGTCCATAACTGTATACCAGACTCTCTTCAACTATTTTTACTGGAACACATTCCGGTGGTATAGGCTTGTTTAATAGGGCTTCCAGCCAGGGACAGGTTCTTGTGGGGTTGTGGCCAAATAGGACCACGACTCGAGGTTAGGTTCTCAGGGTATCAGAGAAGCTGGACTAGGGGTAATGGGAGAGGGACATTGTCATCTTGACACCATCTTGACATCCGTAAGTCCCATCTTACCCTGTTTTATACTCACCATATCTTCACACCCTTTTAAGACACATTGGGGCAAATTTACTTACCGGTCCTATTCGCCGTTCCAGCGGCGGCTTCTCCGCTCTGGATTCGGGTCCGGGGGATTTTAATAAGGTAGTTCTTCGCGTCCAAGAGGGCGCTGCTGCGCTGAAAGTAACTCATCGCGGGAATGCACCGAGCTGGACCAGGTGAAGGTAAGCGGTCCTTATGCGACACATTTTAGGTTTTTTTAAATGCGGGCGGTTTTTCGAATACGTCGGGTTTTCGTTCGGCCAGCCCCCCGATTTCCGTCGCGCGCATGCCAGCGCCGATGCGCCACAATCCGATCGCGTGTGCGCCAAAAATCCAGGGGCAATTTAAGTACAAGCGGCGCCAAAACGGAAATATTCGGGTAACACGTCGGGAAAACGCGAAGCGGGCCCTAATAAATGACCCCATTGTGTTTACTTCCGGACGAGCACTCGACGCTTCTATTTGAGACAAAACCAGAAACAAATTGACACGCTCACAGGACAGTTGGTAGTGTACATTGATGACTTATGCTGTGAGCATCAGGTGAGCCTGGTGTTCTTTATATGTTGGTCATTGAAACTTATACCATTTAGGCCACCAGCTACATCTTGCATTTGTCTATTCTTTTCTAGATGGGGTTCATGCACTAGGATTCTTACACAGCAGCAGCTATTTTGTACACTTAATGTCTGTATATTTTATGAGACTTTTCAGTAAGTAGTTTTAAAAGATCACTTCTTTGTAGTATTTTTCTGCTTCAAGTTTTTTGGTCTCTGTGACAATTGGATATTAAAAATGTTGGCTTGTCATAAGAATCAAGATTAACAATAAAGCTTCATTACAGACACATGTGATAACTGTTATAGCTGATCATTGTAGCCTAGGACTAAAGTACACTAAATTACCAATATCCAGAGGTCCGTTTGTAACTAGGGGTCGTATGTAAGTCGAGTGTTCTTAAGTAGGGGACCGCCTGTATTGGGATGGGTCATTAATATACAACTCTACGCTACAACACGGTTCTACGGACAACGCTGAACGTCATGGCTCATCGCAGGTGCCACTCTCCAAGAATATTTACTCATCATGGTCCTAGAAAATCATTAAGATCATCTCTTAATGACTTGTACTATGGATATAACATTAAAAGTTTAGGACTGGAAATCCCCTTTAAAGAGAAATGTCTATTTCTGTTCTGATCAGGTGCAGTAGGTTAAATTACATTTTTCAACTACAGCAACAAAAGTTCAATATCTTTCTTCTGTCCCTCAGTTTTCAGGCGATAGATGAGGTTCTTGAGAAGTTAGATCTGCAGCTGCGTCGGATGATCACAGCTGCGGCCTCCTGTACCGAGGCTTCATCTATCCTCTACCCCTTTCTAGTCTGATCCAGATTAAAACCTTTCATGGGGTGTTATCCTTTAATGCAATTTGTAACCTAAACCAAAAAGGAGTTGTTTTATGTTCAGGTCTGTTTTTCTAGCTCTGAACGTAATTGATAGAGATTAATTGGAGGCCGACACTTGTTTGATGCCCGAAAACATCCACTTGTCATCCTTATGAAGAATGAATGGCGTCATCCCTGGCATTGATGGTTGCTGTACTCTGTATAGACATGATTGATTTATGCTCAGTCCATACGAATGCATTGGCTTGATTCTTCAGCATGTGAATGGGGTCTTAAAAGATAAATTTTCCCTCCAAACATGTATATTTACACATTTCGGACATCTGATCTCCATTGGAAGTTGACCGTGGTATATGTAAAATGCTGACAGTGAATATGTTGTATGTATCTGAGCTGCCGGTGTGACACGTCCTATGTATCTGAGCTGCCGGTGTGACGCGTCCTATGTATTTGAGCTGCTGGTGTGACGTGTCCTATGTATCTGAGCTGCCGGTGTGACGTGTCCTATGTATCTGAGCTGCCGTTGTAACGTGTCCTATGTATCTGAGCTGCCGGTGTGACACGTCCTATGTATCTGAGCTGCCTGTATACCACTGGGGGCAGGCTGTATACCACTGGGGGCAGGCTGTACACTACTGGGGGCAGGCTGGGCTGGCTGTATACTATAGGGGGCTGGTTGGCTATATACTGGGGGGGGGGTCTGTGACCAATGCATTTCCCACCCTCTGCTTATACTCGAGTCAATAGTTTTTCCCAGTTTTTGGTGGTAAAATTAGGGGTCTCGGCTTATACTCAGGTTGGCTTATACTCGAGTATATACGGTAAGTATGCTATACTCGTAATCATATTGATCCATTAGAATAAAGATAACATGTTTATTAGGTTATACGTTGAACACCAAAAAAGAAAAAAAGGAAAAAATCAGGTACAGAGTTGATTCTTTTTTACTCCTGCCTTCAAAGAAAAGTTAATAATTTTTCAACAATAGGGGATACCAATCCCAAATGGTAAAAGCTTCACATCTCGCAAAAGAAAAATCAGTCATATGGTTCTGATATGATATGGCCTGCATGCACGCAACGGAAATTGGGGACGTGGGCGCCGGAAAACCAGACGGATTCGGAAAAACCACAGAATTTAAACCTATCCTTGGTGCTTACCTGCACCCAGGATAGGAAGGTGAACTACAGCTGACTTCACGCAGCAGCGTCACCTGGTGGACATCAGGCGCAATACCTTAGTGAATTACCGGAAGACCCGAATCCTCGATGGAGAACGCGCCGCTGGATTACGAATGGACCGGGTAAGTAAATCTGCCCCAATATGTTCTGTAAGGTGACATAAAGGATGGTTATTTATGTGGAGAGACCAAGTAGAGGCGGCGATCGCCTGATTTAATGGTTAAGCTTTCAACTTTATGATAAAAGTTGGGAGGGTAAATAAAAGTTGTTTCATATGCCCCGGCCATTAGAGGTAAAATATGAAAGATATGACACCTATAATGAGCTAAATAGCTTTGGAGTGGTAGTTTTATGTGCATAGTGACTGTGATGTGTTCTTTTTAAAGCCATTTAAATTACAGATTTCCTTGGGTTTTCCCACCTCCTGGTCTCTGCCCCATCTTACAAGAGTTGCAGAGCAGGGACCAGGAGGCAGGATCAGCTCATACTGCCACCACACTTCCATGCTATGCACTATAACAGAGATGGGTGAAAGAAGCTCCTCCCCTGGCTGACCTCGCCCCCTTCTTCGTCATCTCCAAGCAGCGGGGAGAGGAGGAATCAGGAATGCGTGGAATGCTGGAAAGTAGGGGAGGACAGGGGACTAAAACATGAGAAGGGTGGAGGACAGGAGGCGACTTTATGAGGGGAGATGGAGGAGGACAGGATGCCATTTTATGGAGGACATGCTACCACAATATGAAGAGACATGGACAATAGGTGGCCACAATATGAGTGGAAAGGGGGGAGGACAGGAGGCCACAATATGAGTGGAAAGGGGGGAGGACAGGAGGCTACCATATGAGGGGAGATGGAGGATGACAGGGGGCTACTATATGAGCGAAGATGAAGGAGCACAGGAGGCCACTATATGAGGGGACATGATGGAAGATAGAAGATCACAAAAGTAAAGTGAGGATAAAATTAAAGAGTGATTTCATGCGTTGCATTAGGTGGTAATTTGTGGGCCCAGGGGGGGTGGGTTAGGTGGGTCTAGTTGGCCAAAGAAAGGAGGCATTATACTATGTGGGGTCCATTAAGGTCAATATTATAGTACTTTTGGTTGTGGGACAAAAGTTTTGTAGCCGAAAAGTTGGGGGGGGGGGGATGAGATTGAAGTGCAGCAAAATGGGGAAAAAACACCAAGGGGGGTGGTAGTTAAATACTGTTTATGCTAATTATGCCAATTCCCTGATATTTGATCGCTTTGTGGTATAAGTTGCCATGTTCTGTTCCATTTTTCTGATAAATCCAAGAATTTTTTGGATTTGTAAACATAGTATTTATTTTGTTAATAATTATAACATCTTATTTTGTCTTTTTATGTGTGACCTATTTTTCCAGTGTCCCAGTATCTTTTATTCATTAATTTAGCATTCAAAAAATGTAATTTTTATTTTATTTTATAGAGCTGTTTGGTATGATCCAGCGTCACATTCAAGCTCTTGCCAGCTTGATCCAACTGAGGGTCCAAATAGAGAGAGAAGGCGCTTGCAAAAATGCTTCTTAACAATTCCAAAGAAGTACATTCTCAGAGACCGGCAAACACAAGAAGGTAGGCTATTCTATGTTAATTTAACACTGTAAGGGCCATTTCTCTGTTTAGTCTTTAGTTATTTGCATCAGTTATTGTGGTCAATGTTTTTTTCTGGCGTACAAAGGTTGTAAAAATCAGAGTTTCAGCTGACTTATATCTGTTTTTGCCCCGCAAGCCATTTTGAGTGTGAAGGGGCGTGGAGCCGAATGCGGAGAATTGCCTCTAATGACTATTCTACTCTATCTGTATCCTTGGTACAACTTGATAATGACACTCTGTAATTGTCTAAGCTCAGTGGTCACTTGTGTATTAGAAACTGCTGTGAGGCTTGGATCAGTTATTAGGTGCCTTTTTGATCTCATGATGTCAGAACAGCATGACAAGTACTGCTTGTAGATCAACCGGTACATTTATTGGGCAATCAAATACCTGTAGCAGGGACAGGACCCCATAAGACTTTTGAATGGCCTCCCCAACCCTCTGGGTAAATATACATATTTGTATACTCACAAATTTATACACTCCTGCACACATATTTATGCAGTGATATATACATTTACACCTAAACAGAGCTATCCTAGTAGCTGATGACCACACAGGGGAGTATACAGCAGGTGTGCCAGGCTGGATGACAGGGCCCCCGAACACTGTGGGCCTCATAGCAGCTTCTACCACTGTAGTTACGCCCCGGACCTGTTGTGAATTTGAAATGAAGCTCCTTGTTAGAGAACAACTTCCACACAAAATAATAATACATTTGTTGGTGAACTGCATTGCAATCCTTCAGAATGTCACATTACATTCACCTGTAAAAGTTAGGGTACATTTTAGGTCCATCCTGCAATTTTGCCACGAGCTAAATATCTTTAACCTGTGTAGTGTATATACACCATCAACAACTGTTTACACGCTCATCACAAAAGTCATGAAATTAATTGTTCGTTTTAATCCACTAATTTTGCACAATATAAAAATCTACCATTACAACAGAATTAACATCATTTGATGCATCCTACCATGCATACAAAGACTTAAAGGGGTATTCCGGGAATATGAACGTCTGACACAAAAACCCATGGTGATATAAATAAATGAATATAACAATACTCAATGTAATTAGTTGCAAAATGGAGCTTCAATAGTTTGATTTTCTGATTTACAAAATTTATGGCCTCTCTAAAGTAGGTGGAGTTATCACTAAGATGGCCGCCACTGGAAACTACAAGTTCCATGATCCTTTAGTTCTCAGTAACTCTGCCTCCCTCTTATGCTTTGCTCCCAGTGATGATATAACAGGTTTTCTTACTCTGTTACTATAGTAATGATGTGTAACTGCCATCACCACAACACTGGCCATACTGGATGCACTGAAACCAACCGACTACAGCCAAACATAGTGGTGATCACATGACCTGCCCAGGCAGGTGCAGGACATGTGATGTGGACATGTGACCAGCAGCCATCTTCTGTCCTGTGTATGCTCTGCAATGGACCGCACGGAGGAAATCTACGGACTGATTAAAGGGCCAGTAGCATTTAAATTCTTCATTACATTCTATGTCACCAGCATTTTCTGCTAAGGGGAACAAAATTTTTAATAACAACTAATTACACATTAGCTTATATTTTAAGGACCCATTTGTATATGAATTATGCTGATTCCTGGAATACCCCTTTAATAATAAATGAAAGCATATTACCTGCATGATACTTTGCTACACATTTTTCGGAGTTAATTGTATTTACCTGAAGAGTATTTGACATAGTTACATCGCTACTGATAATTGTTAATATAGCTTGTAACAGGTTTTTTTCTAGAGAAGAAGTCATGTTTCACACTAAGGGTACATGGCACCCGGTCACTGTTCAGTGAGTACACTTTGTCTCACTTCAACATGACGGTGCACAGCAAAATATAGAACTTATTCTATATTTCGGTGTGTTGTGGCGCCGGCCCTGTGCTGCTCTATGGATAGGGGAAGGGTGAGCAGCTCTCATCCCTCTTCCTCTCCAGTGCACCCATCTGGCTGTGTGAATGTACCCTAAAGATTAGGTTTTAATATTACTTTGTTGGTAGGGTGTTCCATTTGGTGCACGCCGCTTCCACCATCAGCAATAATACTCAAGTTACCATTATGTTAGTAGTTGAGGCTGATATCCCACTAGAGTACTAAATATCATGTGGAGGGGGGCGTGGCTTGCGCATGGAGGAGTGAAGACGTGCAGAGACTGACACCCACCCCCCCAAGCCCCCACTGACCACCAGTCATACCAACAATTTAGACTAAGGACGGATTACCCCTATGTTTCCCTTATCCACAGTAAAGGGACACTTTTTTGGCGCACCGCAACTTTCACCCTGATGAGCCTGGAAGGTGAAACAGGTCCTGTCGGTATTCGGTCGCCCTGATCCCTACGTTGTGTGTTAAATTTCCATAGGACGATATACTGTCCATAACTGTATACCAGACTCTCTTCAATCTTTTTACTGGAACCATTCCGGTGGTATAGGCTTGTTTAATAGGGCTATCCAGCCAGGGACAGGTTCCTGTCGGGGTTGTGGCCAAATAGGACCCCGACTCCGAGGTTAGGTTCTCAGGGTATCAGAGAAGCTGGACTCACGGGTGACTAGGGAGAGGGCATTGTCATCTTGACACCATCTTGACATCCGTAAGTCCCATCTACCCTGTTATACTCACCATACTCTTCACACCCTTTTAAGACACATTGGGGCAAATTTACTTACCCGTCCTATTCGGACGTTCCAGCGGGGGCTCTCCGCTCGGATTCGGGTCCGGCCGGGATTTTAATAAGGTAGTTCTTCCGCGTCCACCAGGTGGCGCTGCTGCGCTGAAAGTAAATCATCGCGCCGGAATGCACCGAGCTGGACCAGGTGAAGGTAAGCGGTCCTTATGCGACACATTTTCGGTTTTTAAATGCGGCGGTTTTTCCGATACGTCGGGTTTAGTTCGCGCCACGCCCCCCGATTTCCGTCGCGCGCATGCCAGCGCCGATGCGCCACAATCCGATCGCGTGCGCCAAAAATCCCGCGGGCAATTTAAGTACAAGCGGCGCAAAACGGAAATATTCGGGTAACACGTCGGGAACGAGAATCGGGCCCTTAATAATGACCCCCATTGTGTTACTTCCGGACGAGCACTCCGACGCTTCTATATTGAGACAAAAAAAAAAGAAAAAATGAATGACAGCTAAGGAGAGTTGGTAGGTAGTGTACATTGATGACTTATGCTGATGAGCATTTTCAGGTGAGCCTGTGTGTCTATATTTTGTGCATGATATGAAACCTTATCCATTTAGGCCACCCAGCTCAATCTTGCATTTGTCTATTCTTTTCTAGATGGGGTTCATGCATAGGATTCTACACAGCAGCAGTATTTTGTACCACTTAATTCTGTATATTTTAGAGATTTTCAGTAAAGTTAGTTTTAAAAGATCACTTCTTGTATGTATTTTTCTGCCTCAGGATATAAGTGATCACGGGTCATTAACTGTTATTGACCATGTCTTTTGAGTATTCTCTGTGTCAAGATATCATCTGCATCAGTGTAGCTGCAGCATTCTCAAGTTTGTTTGCTTCATAATGCATCAAATCAAATGGTAGGTTTCCTTAAAGGATATTCATTGGTTTAAAATATTACCTGGAAACCCTTAAAGGTATAAATTCTGGCTTCTTACAGTCACCACTAGGGGGAGCTTAGGTGATTACTGCATACTAATTTATAACGGGTTCCAATGTATAAACCGTATGCCAGTAAGCTGTTAAACTCCGCTAGTGGTTGATGTAGATAATCTATAATTTTAATTAACGTTGACGGGAGAATGGAGCTGAAAACAATACCTGGACCTGCTTGCAATATACAGGAGTATATTTAGGCCAGTTGGAGACAGGTTCCCTTTAAAAGTGTCGTTGGATAGGAACTAGACTGGAACTTTGTTATATACAGGCTCATAACTGGGGTAAGATAGGGGTATAGTCCGAGGTTACCACAAGGGGGGTTTTTATTCATGTTTAGACATCTATAGCCAGTTATGTGTACACTAAGCTGCCTCCACCCATCTCTCCAGTCTGGTCTCAGTGCCATATATCTTTTCTCATTACTTGTATTTCACCGTCCTCTACACAAAATAAATCTTTGACATTATGTGAATAGTGCCCCGATATAGTCAATGAGAAGGGTGCATTATTGCTGCTCTAGCCCAGCGCTGACACAAGGTTGCTATAGCTCTTATTCTGGGGCCATATTAATACATGGGGCTCATTACTAAGGGTCCTGGACCCAATTCCTTTTGCGCCGGAATTGCCCCAGGTTTTTGGTGCACGCGATCGGAGTGGCACCGGCTTGCATGCAACATAATCGAGACGGGTGGCGTGCATCAGACAACCGAAGGAACGGACTAACCACAGAATTTAAAAACGAATTGTGTCGCAAGTTCAAGCACTCACATGCACCAGGTAGAAGAGGGTGAACTACGGCATATCTCATCACAGAAGCAACCATGCAGGAAATCGTAGCAGCTCGAATCCTCTGGCGGAAACACAACGCGGGATCGCGACAGACCCGGGTAAGTAATCTGCCCCATTCTATCAGGTGACAATTCTTTAGAGACGGTTTAATGGATGTTTATTAGAAAAGTTACCTTCGCAACAAATTTCTGCACAATACATTTTTGAGCTAATGGGGCTGCATTTGTACGGGATAGCTTCACAATCAAAGTACCTTCATGTCCTATTTTTTAGTGAACACTATTCTCCCTGTGATGGCGCTGCAGGTGAAATGAAGATAAGAGCAAACAGGGCCCAATACACCAATTTTCTAAACAAGATTTGGGCTATGAATGTTGAAACTTAGAGAACTCCTTTAAACTCCACCCCTCTCTTAAGCCCCACTCCACTCCGATGATCACCTGACGTATGGAAGGACCATTGCCCCATGGGCACCGAGGCTTCTTTTTAAAGGGGCTTCCAGCCCAAGATACTGTATGGGATGGGTCATTAATATACAACTCTACGCTGCAACACGGTTCTACTGAACGTCATGGCTCAGCGTAGCCACTCTACAAGAATATTTACTCATCATGGTCCTAGAAAATTATTAAGATCATCTTTTAATGACTTGTACTAGGATATAACATTAAAAGTTTAGGACTGGAAATCCCCTTTAAAGAGAAATGTCTATTTTGTTTCTGATCAGGTGCAGTAGGTAAAATACATTCTTCAACTACAGCAACAAAAGTTCAATATCTTTCTTCTGTCCCATTTTTTCAGGCGATAGATGAGGTTCTGAGAAGTTAGATCTGCAGCTGCATCGGATGATCACAGCTGCGGCCTCCTGTAACCGAGGCTTCATCTATCCCTAACCCTTTATAGTCTGATCCAGATTAAAACCTTTCAGGGTGTTATCCTTAATGCAATTTGTAACCTAAACCAAAAAGGAGTTGTTTTATGTTCAGGTCTGTTTTCTAGCTCTGAATGTAATTGATAGGAGATTAATTGGAGGCCGACACTTGTTTGATGCCCGAAAACATCCACTTGTCATACTTATGAAGAATGAATGGGTCATCCCTGGCATTGATGGTTTGCTGTACTCGTATAAACATGATTGATTTATGCTCAGTCCATACGAATGCATTGGCTTGATTCTTCAGCATGTGAATGGGGTCTTAAAAGATAAATTTTCCCTCCAAACATGTATATTTACACATTTCGGACATCTGATCTCCATTGGAAGTTGACCGTGGTATAGTAAATGCTGACAGTGAATATGTTGTATGTTCATGAGCTGCCGGTGTGACACGTCCTATGTATAGAGCTGCCGGTGTGACGCGTCCTATGTTTTGAGCTGCTGGTGTGACGGTCCTATGTATCTGAGCTGCCGGTGGACGTGTTCCTATGTTCTGAGCTGCCGTGTCGTGTAGTATCTAGTGCCGGTGTGACAGCCTAGTATCTGAGCTGCCGTGTGACGCGTCCTAGTATCTGAGCTGCCGGGTGCACGTCCTATGTATATGAGTGCCGGTGTGACACGTCCTATGTATCTGAGCTGCCGGTGTGACACGTCCTATGTATCTGAGCTGCCGGTGTGACACGTCTTATGTATCTGAGCTGCCAGTGTGACGTGTCCTATGTATCTGAGCTGCCGGTGTGACACGTCCTATATATCTGAGCTGCCGGTATGACGTGTCCTATGTATCTGAGCTGCCGGTGTGACGTGTCCTATGTATCTGAGCTGCCGGTGTGACACGTCCTGTGTATCTGAGCTGCGGTGTGACGTGTCCTATGTATCTGAGCTGCCGGTGTGAGACTCCTATGTATCTGAGCTGCCGGTGTTGACGTGTCTATGTATCTGAGACTGCCGGTGTGACGTGTCCTATGATCTGACTGCCGGTGTGACACGTCCATGTATATGAGCTGCCGGTGTGACGTGTCCTATGTATCTGAGCTGCCGGTGTGACAAGTCCTATGACTGAGCTGCCGGTGTGACACGTCCTATGTATCTGAGCTGCGGTGTGACACGTCCTATGTATCTGAGCTGCCGGTGTGACGTGTCCTATGTATCTGAGCTGCCGGTGTGAGACGTCCTATGTATCTGAGCTGCCGGTGTGACGTGTCCTATGTATCTGAGCTGCCGGTGTGAGACGTCCTATGTATCTGAGCTGCCGGTGTGAGACGTCCTATGTATATGAGCTGCCGGTGTGACACGTCCTATGTATCAGAGCTGCCGGTGTGACACGTCCTATGTATCTGAGCTGCTGGTGTGACACGTCCTATGTATCTGAGCTGCCGGTGTGAGACGTCCTATGTATATGAGCTGCCGGTGTGACGTGTCCTATGTATATGAGCTGCCGGTGTGACGTGTCCTATGTATCAGAGCTGCCGGTGTGACGTGTCCTATGTATCAGAGCTGCCGGTGGGACACGTCCTATGTATCTGAGCTGCCGGTGTGACTGTCCTATGTATCTGAGCTGCGGTGTTGATGACGTGTCTGATATGAGCTGCGGTTGATGGTCCTATGTATCTGAGGCTGCCGTGTGACGTGTCCATGTATCTGAGGCTGCGGTGTGACGGTCCATGTATATGAGCTGCCGGTGTGACACGTCCTATGTATCAGAGCTGCCGGTGTGACACGTCATAAGTATCAGAGCATGCCGGGTGCACACGTCCTATGTATCAGAGCTGCCGGTGTGACACGTCCTATGTATCAGAGCTGCGGTGTGACCGTCCTATGGATCAGAGCTGCCGGTGTGACACGTCATGTATCTGAGCTGCCGGTGTGACGTCCTATGTATCTGAGCTGCCGTGTGACAACGTCCTATGTATCTGAGACTGCCGGTGTGAGAACGTCCTAGTATATGAGCTGCCGGTGTGAGGACGTCCTATGTATATGAGCTGCCGGGGGACATCCTAGTATCAGATGCTGACGGTGTGGTCGTCCCCTATGTATCTGCTGCCGTGTGACGTGTCCATGTATCTGAGCTGCCGGTGTGAGCGTCCTATTATCTGAGCTGCCGGGTGACGTGTCCTATGTATCTGAGCTGCCGGTGTGACACGTCCTATGTATATGAGCTGCCGGTGTGAGACGTCCTATGTATCTGAGTGGATGCCGGTGTGACGTGTCCTATGTATCTGAGCTGCCGGTGTGACGCGTCCTATGTATCTGAGCTGCCGGTGTGACGTGTCCTATGTATCTGAGCTGCCGGTGTGACACGTCCTATGTATATGAGCTGCCGGTGTGAGACGTCCTATGTATATGAGCTGCCGGTGTGACACGTCCTATGTATCAGAGCTGCCGGTGTGACACGTCCTATGTATCAGAGCTGCCGGTGTGACACGTCCTATGTATCTGAGCTGCTGGTGTTGACTTGACTATTACACATGACAAATGAAACTCCATCTACTTGTTTGTTTCCAAACTCTCCCCGGGGATAAGTACAAACACTTGTAAGTTTATGTAACAACATGAAGCCTCCGCTCCACCTCCATGGCCTGCAGTGCGGCCTTTGTGTGTTGTGTGAAGGAAGCTGTCAGGTGACAAGTGACTGTCATCACATATCAAAGACTCTGACAGCCAGCGATGGAACCCGCTCTGGATCATTTCGACCATTTTCCTCTAATCTTACCAGCTGTCAATAGTTGTACTTCAAAGGAGCCGTCTGGTCCCACAGTCATTCTTGATCCTGATGACCTATCCCATAATTCACTGTTACAATTGTATCATGTGGTTTCTTTCAAAGTATTTATTGCATTTATGTCGATTTAGAGATATCGTGCCCCAGTCAATCAATTCATTGCATCAAATGTTTGACTTGCAGTGACCATAGAACGTCCATAGGTGGCATTGTAGCACAATTATTTTCTCCCCCCATTCATGTTATGTTACAAAGCAGCAGATCCTTAGGGAGACCCCAGAAGTGATGCCAATACACAGAAACTTATGTCATTGTGACCATTAGCCAAAGGTACAACATCTAGCATCAGGGTCGGAGTTTCCTGCCAGATATCCAGAAACCCCTCCAGTGGGCCAAAGCTCTTTAAAAAGAGGTCCAGCAGGAGACAACCTAATTTGGATTTACTCCCTAAGGGTTAATGAAGTGTAGACCTCCATAATCATCTGAGCGGCCATGGACACCACTGTAATTAAGGGATTAGAAGGGGGTCCCAGAGTAGGACCATTTAAAGATTTTGGCCCAGTTAAAATTGCTTATGTAGCCCATTCCCAAGCAACCACTGCCATTAGTTTCTGCATCCAGTATGCTAATTGAGTTCTCAATTGTCAAATGGGTGGTACCTGTCTAGGGCTGCCCACTTGATACAAATTAAAGTATTGCATTCCACAATTAATGGCATTGATGAAGCTGGAGATAATGGGGAAGAAATATTAGACAATGCATTGAGCTGCTGGGGGACGTGAAAGGTCGTCTTCGAGGCTTTGGTAGAATATGATTTGAGCTGCTTTTTTCAACTTTCTTATAAGGTTTCAACTCTTGTAAGAATCCTATATTCATTCACACCTCAAACAAGAGGACTAATAAAGTCCTTAATATTTTACCACTTCTAAAATTTGGCTGAGATTGGCCGCGACGCTCCTTGTCAGGCATTCAGCAGTGCGAAACAATAGGATGATTAATTCACTTTATACACAGGTCCATGTGTAGAATATATCTGTAGGTCCTCATAGATAAGAAGCCCCAGTGCTTTGTCTTTAGATTACTATTACTACTGTGTGCACAGTTTTAACTTAAATATTTCATAAATCTTTATGAAATATCCATTATTGAGATTTTGGGTTAGAATTTAGGATTAGGGTCACATGTAACCCTTGGTGTCCTCTTTGTGGCCCCAACCCTTGTAGACAGAACGGAGCCCCAACAGCAAAATAAATCAGCGTCTTTTCTATGTGTCGTGTTCCAGCTGTTGTTTAACTATAATAGGAAGAGGGTTATTAGCCATGTACCATGGAGATCAATGGAATGCAAGTGGGAAGCGTCTTCTGATCGGGGGTGACATATAGATGCTTTCAGGCACTGCTTTATCTGCTTAGTCAAAGGGGTGGAGGGGGCCCATACACTCTAATAACAGAGA
This sequence comes from Engystomops pustulosus, assembly GCA_019512145.1. NCBI lineage: Eukaryota > Metazoa > Chordata > Amphibia > Anura > Leptodactylidae > Engystomops > Engystomops pustulosus. The sequence goes on along the minus strand of CM033648.1, from coordinate 4,353,287 downwards.
ATTAGACTTTAACAAACATTTTATTATACATAGAATTGGATGTCCAGAATAGCTCCAAATTAAGTGAGAGTTGCACCCCTTCCCTCCTAAAAATTCCCAACTCTATGCCTACCTAATATTTCAAGGTTTTTGGCTCATTAGTAGAATTGATCAATAGATCGGTTGCTTAGTTTGTAGAAAAATATATATTTTTTTATGTATATGAGGAATAAGTTGGAGATCACTGCTTCTAATATAACTCTCTAAATTCCCTGTATCACCTTAGAATTTTAGGAACTCTTATAATAAAAGTGGATATCAGCATCTGCCACCACAATGAGTGGTCAACTGCACAAGGATGTATACTGTAACCATTGAATGCAGTAATTCCTTGTATTCCTTGATTCGCATCTAGTGTTGACTACAGGCAACTAGATTTTATAATGTAAAGTGAACCTCTCTTCCTACATACAGTGAAAGTCCTGATTACATCTCCACACTCACTGTGCACTCACTGACAATCACTGTGTGTGGGCGGAGTAATCAGTACTCTCACTGTCAATCACTGCCTGTGGACAGAGTAATCCAGACCCTCACCTTCAATCACTGTGTGTGGGCGGAGTTATCAGTACTCTCACTGTCAATCACTGTGTGTGGGCAGGGTAATCAGGACTCTCACTGTCAATCACTGTGTGTGGGCAGAGTAATCCAGACCCTCACTTTCAATCACTGTGTATGGGCGGAGTAATTAGGACTCTCACTGTCAATCACTGTGTGTGGGCGGGGTAATCAGGACTCTCACTGTCAATCACTGTGTGTGGGTGGAGTAATCAGGATTCTCACTGTCAATCACTGTGTGTGGGCTGGGTAATCAGGACTCTCACTGTCTATCACTGTGTGTGGGCGGGGTAATCAGGACTCTTACTGACAGTCACTGTGTGGGCGGAGTAATCATCAGTCTCACTGACAGTCACTGTGTGTGGGCGGAGTAATCAGGACTCTCACTGTCAATCACTATGTATGGGCGGAGTAATCAGGACTGTCAATCACTATGTATGTGCAGGATAATCTGGACTCTCAATCACTGTATCTGTTCTGATTGACTTTATTGTGAAAATAGACACCCATGGGGGGTTCTTTATCATTGTGGAAGTTCTTTGCCTCTCTTCAGAGCGCCTCTACTTGCCAGATTCATTAATGTGACTTTGGCTCTTTATAAATGTTCTTATGCACTAATTGCTGTCTGGGATTTTTGTTTTTTTTCAGTAAGTCGCAAAATACATAAAAATTCCCAGCTCATGTGACACTTTTTACGACAAAGCTTTGCACTACCAGTATTCTTATGTGTACGCCAGAATATGGAAGTGATGTTTATAGTTCTGTGCAAAGGTTCTTATCATCTGGTTGATTTGCAGTTTGCGGTAATTTTTAAGAACACTTTCCATTTTATCTTGTATTATTCTGCACAGATACAAGTGGGTAGTTTACCGTTTGAATCTGTTTGTGAGAGAAGTTTCTCTGTCCATTTTTCTGGCAGGAACGTCTATAGAGATTTACAGCGGACCCTATAAGTAACACGCAGGATGTCACACATTACACGCTTGTTATGTGTATGACGGGATCACGTGGACCGTGCTCACACCTGTCTCCATAGTCATGGGAAGGACACACTCATAGTATGGAGCCGACCATCATTACAGTCACCATACAACATCCTTACCTGGTCATACCTGCAGGTAATAAGGTGAGTGTCCTCTTGTGTTGTCATTACTGATCCCTGTGATTCATATACTCTGCCATGTAGTATGTGATGTGATTTAACCATTTACCACTGCAGCTCCTAACCTGTATACAAGTAGTGTGTATAGCAGTGTCTAACCTGTGACTCTCTACCTGTTGTTAACTTACAACTTCCAGCAGGCCTTACCTTCACTAAAATCACGGCATGCTGGGAGTTGTAGTTATACAATATCTGGATTTTGAAGATACTGATGACCTATCTACAGGATAAGCCAGCGCTATCACATCTGGTGGGGTCTAACCCGGCACCTGACCCAGTTGTACCCGACACACAGAGTAAAAGCTTCTGCTGAGAATCTGTTCCTTCTGGTTTTGTTTCAATCTCGCGTCATGTCATTAGGCTTCCTGAAGGTCAGGCTTGATGTCAAGGGAGCTGTGTGGTTTTCCTTATCCCATCCTGGAAAACTGATTTGCATATTTTCCCAGAATCCACTAGTGGAGCGTCAATGTCTATAAGTCTCCACACGCCTACAAGGCGGCCCTATTTGGCACAGTCTCTGTAAGGAGAACTCTTACTTCTCGATCAGAGAATAGATCTGGATTTGTAGTGTAGTGGCAGGTCCAGGAATTACAGCTAATCTACTATTCACATAAATGGGAGGCGATCTGCAGTTCCCTGTACCTCCTAATGTATTACTGCGCGTTGTAATCAACTGACAATGGGGACCCCCACTGATCTGATATATAACTCATCAGTATCAAAGAAGTGGACAACCCCTTTAAATTTATGCATTATAAGGACATCTACCAGTCTGTAGATGATAGCGGACTTTGACTATTTATGAAATGAAATCTTACGGCATAATTGAGACCTCCTCCAGGTGCTATGAGTGCCTATGGCCCCATAGACGGAAGCTGTATGGACTCTTTGACCACGACTTTAGGTGTTACCTTCAACCCAAGGATGTTAATTACTTCTTATGACACAAAAGCGAGAGCACTTGCCCCTCTCACAGCCGCTGTACATGTATGTTGAAGGCTTTGGTGTCTTTGATCCCTCAGGAATTCCAGCTCTTGAGGCTTTGTACCGCGTCACACACATATATGTCAAAGGGCCGTTTGTTTCATTGTTATGCTTTAAGACGTGTTATAGCGGCTAGACCGGGACATAATCAATTTCTCAATAAAATAAATCCATTCCCTTCCCCAGGCCTTTGCTTTCAGCCTTTTAAACCAGTGGCTTTTTTTTGGTTTTTGTTTTGTGAGACGCTTTGATCTAAGACCCCCATAGTTTTACAATGAACAACCCTGGTGCTATCTAAATGGCTTAATACATTGTTGGGGCATTGTCTGTGCAGGAGGTGCTCTGCCTGCCCCTCACATCACCATTGACCATGAATAGAAATCTTCTATCACTTGCTCCACAAGCCAATATGATATAAAACCTATGGAAGTAAGACCTAAAACTGGTGCTGATTTACCTTATTCTCCTGTATTCTTACCTTCTGACCAGTCACATAGAATAAAACAGAAACCAGGGATTATATTGAACCACTGAATGTTTATTTATTGCTATAATGTTTTGCTGGTGTTTGACTTTCTTTTTTTAGATAGTATGTATACTGTTACATGAAAGAGAATTTCAAGTATTATATTTGCCCATTTTTGTATAGCTACATTTGTTCTTCCTTGTCTGCAAAACCAGAAAATAAATAGTGTGAACAATGATATCCCCCCATCTGCACCTTAAAGAAGTAAACCGAGATAGCACTCTCTTATAAAACATCTGTAGAATATACATAAGAATTAAGAGAACAGGTTATTTTAATACAACACTATGTGGGGCATATGGGTGGCCTAAGAGATCCAGGTGTGTAGACAGTGTAGCAAGGCGGGGGTTAAATTAAAGGACACTACTTTACCCACCAATTCAAGAATAGTTTAGATAGATAGGAGATGGGTATGAGATAGAAGAATATGAACAGAGAGAACATATATTAGATTAGATAGATAGATATGAGATAGATATTTGATAAGAGATTAGATTAAGTAGAACATAGATGAGATCTAACAGAAGTTAGATTGATCAGTGGCTATAGATAGGTGCCAAAGATTTACAGATCTATAGATAGATTGATATGATAGGATATAGCTATATAGATATGAGAGTAAGAGAGAGATAGATAGATAGATAGATAGATAGATAGATAGATAGATAGATAGATAGATAGATAGATAGATAGATAGATATGGGTGAGAGGTAGAGAGATAGATATATGGATAATAGATAGGTAGCTAGATAGATACAAAATAAGAAATATGTGGTCCATATGTCTCGTATTGTACAATTACCCTCCAAAAATAAAATACACCTAGGAACAGTAAAGAGAAAAAAAATTACATCAATATTACGTTTAAAAAAAATCTATTTTATTTACAAAAGGCGGTGACTCTGATCTTAAATTCCCTTTTTTTTCTGTTTTCTTTATACGGTTTTTCTTTTTTCTTTCTTTTTTTTTAATTATGTTAAAAAGCTATATTACATATAAAAATAAAACATCTGTTTGGAGGTGCTTAGTTCTGGAGGCTTTTATCAAGCTTTAGAAATAATATACATAGCAATAATACAATAATAATAATATGAATAATTATACTTATCGACAGTGCAAGGTTGGGGAGGGGGGATAACACTTTCTATCTCTTTTAATACTGCATAAATTGGTTACTAATCCAACAGAAAGAAAAAAATATTAATTTATGGCAATAATTCCTTATTTTTTGTTTTTAGTTTTTTTTTTTTAATGTCCCTGTCTGGCCTCTTGGTGAATACCTTTGTGAGTAACTCCATGGCATAGCCCTGAAGGGGTTAAGGGAGTCCACTCCCCCGCCTCCAAAGTTTTTTCTGCTGTCAACCAGTTGAACTGTGGTTGTATTCACTATCCGTGTCCCCAGTGTCAATGGCAATGAAAAGCACCAGGTTACTTGTCCATAACAGTGCAAGGATTAACCAGTGACCCATTCAGCCCTCGCGTCCTTTCACTGGTGAGCAGCCATTAACACGAGCACTTGCACTCCGATAATATGGGATACTGGAAAGGGATCCATGTGCAGAACCGTTGTCTTGACCAGCCCTGGCAGTGCCACCTTAAGAAAATCTTGGTGACAGATTTATGGGGCCTGCAGTACATCCCCTCGGGTAAGGAGCAGGACTTTTCTCCAAAGCATTGTCCTTCCTTGATGAACCTTGGCCAAAACCTGATCCCTAAGTCCTTCCAGGTATAAAGTACTGGGCAGTAGGTGTAAGCCCACAACCACTGCAAGAACTTCCGCCTGGCTTTCTTGCCCATCCTGATCCTGCCCCCATAAGGCGCTTCACTGAGGTCCATCTTCCTGAGCTCAATTGGTAGCGAGCCAAGGTTTTTAGTTTTTGTCAATGAGTCCTGGGTGGACGCGTTAACCAGGTTGGGCAAAACCACCGCCATGAAGTTGGGGTCAAAGTTGCTGCCAAGTTTCTTTCTCAATGTCCTCTCATCTAAGTCCTGCTCTTTGGGATCCTGTTCTGGATCCGGTTGCTCAATGACAGGTAAGACAGGTAAGTCTCCACTCGGAGAAGGTCGAAACCTTAGGAACGGTTGGCAGGAGCCCTGGTGGTGCACTAAAACCAGGCAGGAGCAAAGAAGAACTGCTTGAGGCAGATTTATCCTCTTCATGATTTTTCTGCCCCTTTTAGAGAAGAACCAAGTTCTCCCACCACCCTCCCGCTGGAGTTTGTATCTTGGGGGGGAAAGAAAAACCTTTCAGCTGTCAATGGATGCTCTGCAGATAATCCAAGGAGAACCTCCTCAGTGTATATGACACCTGGGAGAGCACATGGGTTCTAGTAAATGTTTTTTACCCCAAACAAATCTCTTATATTCTTTCCTCAGTCACTTGGGTAGAGCTCAGAAATAGACACAAAGTCCAGAGAAGATGCTTTAAATAGATCAGCGGCGTGTGTGACACACACACACAGATGGATATACTGTATGTGATCTCCAGCCTTGTGGAGCCAGGAAGTTTCTCACAGAGAGGTAGCTGTGTCCGTCAGCAGGGAGAACCACACAAGGAAAGCAAAGATCTTTAATTTACCCCCTTTCTCCAACTTTTTTCAGTCCTCCCCCTTCCCTCTCTCTCTCCTTTCTTACTCCGGTACAGAAGCTGGCTCGTAGGACATAAAAATTCACAGTGGAATAGTCTCCATCCCCATGGTGACATCCAGGACAACTTGTCTAGACTCTGCAATATAGTCTGGGGCTCGGGGCAGGAGCCAATGGTAGAAAAATAATTAAAATAATCCTCTCAAATTGGGGAAAATTATAGACAGAGGAAGGAATTCTGTCTGCGTATCCAAAACCGTAAACTCTCCAAAGTCCTGAGTCTGAAACTTGGTGAAATGGTACAATCCTTGAAAAAAAAAAAAAAAAATTTTTCTGGGAGATCTTAGAAACGCCTCAATTCATTTAGACAGTTCCAAAATCCCAAAAGAGGTCCAGATCTGTGTTGAGGTAAGGCTTCATTTTGTTATTTTGTAAAGTTTTTTTTTTTTTTTTTAAAGGGATCCTCTTTTTTTTTTCCCCCTTGTGCAGACAGAGCTGTCTTCTGCGGGAGAATTGGAGGTTTGTCACAATCCCTCTGGCTCCAGTCTTTGTATAGAGCGGGTAGTAGCGAGCCTCTTTTTTAGGAGCAAATGAAAAGACATAGAGAGCAGTGAGACAGCAAACACATGGAGCTGTGTGCGGGAGCAATAAGGGAGCCCTTTTAAAGCAAAGGCTCCTTCTTTCTTTCTCCGGCTGGGAAAGAATGCTGCTTGGGTGCAAATGAGATGTCGCCGCTGGTGAGGCCGGGGGATTAAAACCCTCTTTTATAATATGGAACGAGGAAAGAGAAAACCCACACAGACTGTGCAAGTATCACATTGCCATCGAGAGCCTTATATCCAGATGTCCTTCAGAGTTCAAGCATGGTGGATACCATTCTGGCTTCCTCTGTGAATGGCCCCAGGGTCTGGCCAGATGGGCAGGTTAGTGGCGGGTGATGCCCAGTGCGGATCGGGCAGGTGCTATCCTTCCTCGGTACCTGCTTGTCCCCCTCCTCTGTGCAGAGCTTGCAGCAGAGTGACTTTTCCCCAGCGCTTCTCACTCCTGAATGTGCTGCGCTCCACTGTCCTCCTGCAGGTTAAATATCTCCCCCTGATGGTGTGAATTGTTAACTGACACTACCCACTGCAGTCACTCCCCCCCCAAACACACTCACAGACTCTCTGACAGCCTTTCCACAACAACCCTCGCCAGCCTACCCCCCTCCTCCCTTCACAGACCCCCCTAACCAATTGAGTGTGCCTTCTGGGTCCTGCAACCCTGGGACGTATCTTGTTAATCCCGTGCAGATTGGAAGGGGAAAAATGTGCCATAAGAACGAAATATATGGTAATAAAAAACTATATCAAAATACTATATCAGCAACAAAAGTCTGCTGAAAAGTGCATTAATTTCATCAACCGTTACTTATGAGGTTAATACTGCATTTACTTCACATTTATCAGGGATGATATATCCACGTTGTGTAAGATGACCGCATCCTAAGAAGTGAGGAAAGGTAAGTAGGGCATATCTTTAAAGGGATTTTTAGATCGATGACTTATTTTTAGACCACATTAGCTGTGATCCAACTGCAGACTCCCCAATTGATTGAAGGGGCCATGTAGCTCCGAGAGCAGCCACATCTCTGTACATTGTGTCTTGGTAACTAGTCCTTCTTCTGAGTCCCATTTATGTAAAACAGTGTAGTAACCACTAAAAATGCTGTGGAGATTTGCCTGCTACCCAGGGGTTGATTAAGACTGCCATGGGCCCTGGGCTGTATGAATATTATATCCCTATCACTTCCTACATATGATACGAAAATCAGCTTCTTGAAGAATGGAAGATACGTCCCTTCTTCCTGCTTTCAATCTGCAGTTTCAGGACCTTTGGAGGACCTTCAAAGGTCCTGAAATGGCTCTTGTGTTTATTTGTATTGAGAGCAGGAACAGATGTATGAGGATTTCATGGGTGAAGTCCTTCTCAGTATAACATTTGGTGAGTGGTTTCAGTGTTCATGGGCCCCCTAGAGGTTTGGACCCTGGGCTACCATCCAAACTGCTTATATTATAATCCACTACTGCGGTTTCTGAATTACCAAGACCCCCTTAGTTGACTGATCATGAAGTTGGACCTGCTGTGAAGTTGATGCTGTATCCCATATCATCAATGTAAAAAAAAGAAAACTTACAATCTGCTTTGGACCTATTAAAATTCAACAACTTAGGGTTGTTACTGTAGTAAAGAGACTTATTTGCCTGGAAGAATTCAGGGACAAAAATCTTTGCCCCTGACCTAAGACTGTCATTGACTAGTGGGTAGTAGAGGTCATAGGTAAAAGGCTCATTAATTATCCAGGATTTTTCAATCATCGCACAACTTTTGGAAAATCCTGTAATTGAGACAATCACTCTGTGATCACTGGGATTATCTATGGAAACTGCTATTTTTTGTTTTTTAAACCTGTCACCAGGAACCTCATTTTCACTAGAGACAGGTTGCAGAAGCCCATCACACCTGCATTGCAAATATGTATTTATGCTTTCTCTAAGCATTTGCGTTTCAATATAATTGTGGTTGGGCTTTGGTTTGGATGATTTTCAAAAAGCAACATGTGACTTGCCTGTGCTCCAGACTGCTCAGCTCTCAGCCCCCACCTTCGTGCTCAGTGGGAGAGGGAGGAGCTGTTCAAGACCACAAAGGTGGGGCTGAGAGCTGAGGAGTCTGCAGCACAGACAAGTCACATGCTGCTTTTTGAAATGCAGACAAATCAAAGCGCAACCCCTGGGACTACACAGAGGATGCTGTCAGGGTGCAAGATAAGTTCAAAGTTTAACACAAAAGCTTAGAGAAAGCAGAAAGGCAAATTTGCACTGCAGGTGTAATGGGCTTCTGTAACCTGTCTCTAGTGGAAATGAGGTCCCTGGTGACAGGTTCCCTTTAAATAGTAAATGGACTTAACACATCATTCTGTGAAAGCACAAGAAGAAATTGCTTGGACACATTGATATCCATTATGAGCACTTACCTGGATTAAATTGCTCTGTGCAGCTACAGCCCCTGCCTTCCCATAGTAAATCCCTGTGTCCATTGTGTAATCCGTAGGGAGAATTCACTAGAGGTATGCCCGCCGTGTGCTGGAGAGGAGGAGGAGGTGGCCCCTCCTCCCTCCATAGATAGAGCAGACGGCCATGTGAATGAACCCATAGGCTGTCTGATATGGGGGCGCTGGGTGATTGGGAAAACCTATAAGACTTGAGCCCAGGACTAGGCAGTCACATGTTGTAGTAAAGCACAGACCTCTACCTAGCACTGTGTCCATATAGGAAACTGGTATATTTTGGGCTTAACCCTACAGGATTCGGAATATCTCACCCTATGTAGTTTACGAAAATTATTTTGGTATTGACTATTGTGTAGAAAATTAAACATAACATTTCACTCGTCTACGGTTTCCATTCTCGTCATTAATGACTTTCCAGTCCAGGTTCGGAAATTACATCCGACCCCATGACCTTTTCTGCCTCCATTGAAGGCATTGCTTAGAGGGTTTCTTTCCGGATTAAAATATCATTCCTACCTAATGTGGTCTCCTTAGTGCTATCCTACCTTTCTAGTCATCGAATGAGGGTTCTTCTTCATGGTTCAGGACTAAGGGACTCTTAGCTTGGAATATCCCTTTAAATATTGAGGACCAACAGGGGTTGTCCCAATACAGGTATGTATTACATATGCTATGGATATGTCATGAATACTAGAGTAAGGAATACCCCTTAAAGGATGAGTATTTGGTGAGATCAGTGCCACTCTTATCCATGTGGCCGTGTGCGGTACTACCGCTCAACTCTAGCAGTAACCTACTAAGTGACAACCATCTGGTTGCAATTCTATCAGTTTTATTTCTGCACATTTTGAGATGTGAGATATCAGAGAGAATTCAGAATTCCTCACTGCCAGCGTGTTGCTGGGCACAGCGCTGGGCACCTGATGTAGGCACCATAGGAGAATGCGCTGAATTCATTACAGTCCTCCATGATGCAGACACCAGAGGTCAATTAAAATCTGGAAAATAAAGATGCAGATCAAATAAGAGTTCTCTTCACACAGTGACCAATAAAGCTGCTCCGCGTAGGTGGCCCAGATATTTCGGCATCTATAAATAATTTTTGTTTAAAACTTTACTTTTTTTATTTTATTTTTCATCTGCACAACAGCACAAAGAAATGTATTTATTGTTCTGGCAGGCGCACACTTTTACTGCGTTTATATCAGTTACACAGTTTCAGAAAATTGGCAGGAATAACAGTGTTCCAGTGTAAAAGTCGTGGCAATTACTTTTTACTGTGTACACCTTGTGCAGCTGCACACCTGTACCCCATGGCTGCCGCGCTCTGCCCAGGGAGGCTCCTGGGTTTAATGACCAGGCCCTGCACCGTAAACTATACTGGGAGGACGGATCAATAGCAGCACTGACTATAGTCCTGACATAGGGGGGTCACTGGTCATAGTACCTGCACCAGAGAGAGAAGGATGGATGGATATGAAATAAATAGATATTAGATAAGAGATGAGATTAGTTAGAAGATAGATGAGATCTGATAGAAATTAGATTGATCAGTGGATATAGATTGGTCCAGAGATAGATTTACAGATCAATGGATAGATTGATATAATATGAGATAGATTGGACATAGATAGGGAGATATAGATAAATATAAGGGCAGCACGGTGGCTCAGTGGTTAGCACTATGGCCTTGCAGCGCTGGGGTCCTGGCTTCTAGTCCCACCAAGGTCAACATCTGCAAAGAGTTTGTATGTTCTCTCCGTGTTTGTGTGGGTTTCTTCCTGGTCCTCTGGTTTCCTCCCACACTCCAAAACATACTGGTAGGTTGATTAGATTGTGAGCCCCATTGGGGACAGCAACTGATTTGACAAGCTCTGTACTGCACTGTGTAATAAAGAATTATTATTATTATTATAGATAGATAGATAAGAGATGGATGGATGAATAGATGGATGGAAAGGAGATGGCTAAATAGATAGATATAAGGCAGATGGATATGGGGTAGATAACAGGATGGATAGTTATATATGAGATAGGTAGATAGATATAAGATGTATGACAGATAGAGCTGAGATGAGATAGATGGATATGGGATATATAGGAGATAGACTGTATAATGGTAGTGGTATCCAGCCAATAAAATATGTATTTTTTCTTATCCTTGATATAGCAGCCAAACTATATATATATATATATATGTGTTTTTATCAAATGAAAGATATAACAATTTTTAACCCTTCCCGCAGTTAGTGGGAGCAGGGGGTATCAGTGATATTGTCAGTATATACACTATCAACATATTCAACACTATACATTATAAGTGCAAATACAGGCAGTCCCCGGGTTACGTTCAAGAGAGGTTCTGTATATTTGTTCTTAAGTTTAATTTGTATGTAAGTTGGAACTGTATGTTTTATAATAGTAGCACCAGACAAAATTTTTTGGTCTCTTTGACAATTTGATTTTAAAACTTTTAGGTTGTCATAAGAATCAGGATTAACAATAAACCTTAATTGCAGACACCTTTGACACCTCACAGCTAATGTACAGAAAATTACCAACATCCAGAGGTCCGTTTGTAACTTGGGGTCGTCTGCATGTCGGGTGTTCTTAAGTCAGGGACCACCAGTACACAGCACGCGTGACATGTGTCCTGCTGAGTGTGCAGTCTATATGGAACACAAGAGATGAGAGTATCTTATACTACAAGACCGTTTGGGGGAATCCACACAGATATTGGATGGGTAAATCTGAGATTGATAGATATTATACAGACAGATATTTGATGGATAGACAGACCCTACATCTTCTCCTCCACAGACCACTGGAAGGATTTTTACATGGCAGATGCTTCCAGTCAATCAAAATTCCCTTTAGCCACAACGTATTTTAATAACCTTAAGTAATTTTCATGAGTGACTGCAAACACACAAGAAGATTTTTTTCATGTTTTTTTTACTGACTGTGGTTAAATTTACTGGCATATGGTGATGGTAAGTGGGTCATTAGTGTACCGTCTAATTTCGGGAGGGGGGTGTTTTTCATTCCCTGCTATGGCACAGCATATAGATGCTGGTGAGGGGGGTCTGTGAGGTGCAGGACAGAGGCTGTTTTGAGTCTGGAGAAAGGCAGGCCTGTTACGTGGATGGCTTCAGGTCATTATGAGGCACACTGACTTACTTACAGCTTAATGGGCCACTTCACATCTATGGACTGACTTGACACAGCGACTTATAGTTTGTGGAGCGTGTAAAACTGAAGATATATATAGCTGCAGTTGTGAGTTTATGATGCTCTGACTTATTCACGTAGCTCCCCCGAGAACTCACTGGATTTTGAGCAAGTTTTTATTGGCTGTTGGTTACTCAACATGACGTATTACATGGCTTGCTCCAGCCCATGACATCGAGAGACACCCAGCTCCTGTCATCTCACCGTGAAAGTATCAATGTCCCTGGCACAACAGAGGAATCATGTCCTAGGTGTTCAGGCCTACCCACTATCCCAGGCTGTAAGACAACTGGCTAGAGCTGGAGCCTCACACATTGTATTGAGCCTTCTATATTATTATTAGTAATCTGGAGATACTTAAAGGAGCTTTCCATCAGGGCTGGATTAATACTGCCTTGGACGCTGGGCTATATGAATATTACAGCCCCTACAAGTTTGGAACCACTTCCTACATCTGGTACTAGAATCAGCTTCTTGAAGAATGGAGGATGCGTCCCTTCTGCCGGCTTTCAATCTGTGGTTTCATGACCTTTGGAGGACCTTCAAAGGTCTATGAAATGGATCTTGTGTACATGTGTATTGAGACAAGAAACATATGTACAAGGATTTCATTGGTGAAGGCCCTTCTCAGTATAAAATTTTTGGGTAGCCACGGGCCCCCGAGAAGGCTTGGGCCCTGGGCTACTGCCCAGACCACCGATATTATATTTCACTACTATTTTGTATATTGACTTCTATTATCCAGATGTTCATCCTTGGTGTTTTGCAGCGGCCATCATTGTGGTCCTCAAACACCTTGAACATGGAGACCAGGTCCTTTCTTGTGTATGTTCTTGCGATGAACACTCAAGGAGAATCACCAGCTTCTATCTTGTCTCTTTATATCTCAGTTTAGGTGAACCGTGAAGATTTATAGATGGAAAATATTCTTCAGTGCAATATCTAATGGGTCCCAAAAACCTGACTACATTTAAGTTCAGTTTTGAGTTCACTGTGTTACATTGAGCACAGAAGGATTTCTTAATCCTCATAGAAGTAAATTGAGTTCTGGTGGGGAATTTACACCAGCACCCAGGGGTGTAACGTGAGGGGGTGAAGATGGTGCGGTCGCAACCAGGCCCAAGAGGCCTAGGGGGCCATATGGATGTATCTTCCTATATAAGAAGGCGAGTACTATAATCCGTACATTATAATTGGGAGCCTGGCACACATTTTTGACTCAGGCCCGGCAGCTTCAAGTTACACCACTGCCTGCGCCCCATTTTTTGCACCCTGATTTTTGTGATCATTGATGGTCCCTGTGGACAGGGCTGCAGCTGCAGTATCACATTGGTCCACATTTACTAAAATCAGTGCAGTCTGTACTATGTTCAGTGTTTGCCTGTGTAGTGTGCAGGGGGTGCCAGATTCAGGACCACTTTTTTTGTGCACCTTTAACTTTGCATGATAAGTTCAGTGCAGGGTCCAACTGAGCACCAGAACGCTCCCTTCAGTGCAAAATTTCGTATGTATAAGCAGTTTGCACTGAAAGGAATGTGCAAAGTCCGTCAGAAAACTGGATGTGCCCCTTTGTGTCTCCGTATTGTAATCTAACAGGCTCAGAGCCCACAGTGACATCACATCCCTTTACCCATATTGGTTCAGTTTTGGTAACATGAATTATTTAAAAAAATGAACACAATCTTGTATATCTGGCTTCAGGAGATAGTTATATCTATATCTTTGTATCTTTTATTCTTAAGCAGAATGTAGAATGCATTGTTGGAGACAGGGCTGGTGTTAGGGGGTGGCAAACTGGGCATTTGCCCAGGGCCCCCTGTCCTAAAGGGGCCCCCTGCATGTGTATTGTTATGGGCAGAACATGTATTTCTCCTCTAATACCCCTTGGTTAAAAGCCTTGGTGAAGTTGCTTAGAATTTATCTCCTGTGTATATATTGATCATCTATCTGTCTAGTTATCTATCTATATATCTGTCTATCCAACCATTTATGTATCTAGCTTTTGTTTATTTATCTATATATCTTCTATCTATCTCCTATCTATTATCTATCCATCTATCAATCGATCTTCTATCTCTCTTCTACTGTATCTATCTTATTATTATTGTGCAGAGCTAAAGGAGCCTCTTACTGACTATGACTGTTCATAAAATAGTTTTATTTTGGGGCCCCACTTTTCGCTTTGCCCAGGGCCCCACTTTATCTAAACCTGGTTCGAGAGCCTGCATTCATAGAATTGCAGTTCCTGAGCTGGCCAGCAGAGGGCGCTGATGCTTTCCCCTGCTCCAGCACATTACATTCGTGGTGACTGAGGCTCCAGCCTGTTTATTGGTGCTAAACAGTTTATTATGAGGCCGGGCGGTGATAATGAATGTGTTCCCTTGGAAACAGCATCAATAATAGCAGAATAGCTCCGGCGCCAAACCTTTGCTAGCAGGAAAGAGCTCTGTGTCTCCCTCTGTTTATCTATATGTCAACTTGTGTGCTTGGCTGTAATCACCCGTATATACATATAGTATATATATTTATAGAGTGCCGGTGCCAGCGGCAGACACTGCTCAGATACAAGCATGTGCATGCTATCTTGTGTCATAGTTATAAGCAGATAGCTCAGCCTCCGTCACTTTTTAAAAAAAATGTCTATTTTAACCCTTTTTGTAGTTTTGCATATTTAGAAGTGAACCTGATGTATTTGGCACGCTCTTTAATATGACAATAATCAATAAGCAACCATCAGAACTATTTAGCTCCTGCACTCTTTCAAAGTTTTCCCAATTTTTAGCACTGACTAACCTTCATTTCTTAAAATAATAATGGCCACTCGATTTTCTTTACTTAGCTGCTTTTTTCTAGCCATAATACAAATTCTATCAGTCTATTCAAGTAGGACGATCAGCCGTGTATCCACCTGCACAACACAACTGATGGTCCCAACCCCATGTATAAGGCAAGAAATCCCACTTATTACCCCTGACAGGGCACCTGTGATGTGAAAACCTTTTCAGGTGACTACCTCTTGTATCTCATCAAGAGAAGCCAAGAGTGTGCAAAGCAGTAATCACAGCAAAAGGACCTGGAATATAAGACAGATTTTCAGTTGTTTTACACTGTTTTGTTACGTATATAATTCCACATGTGTTAATTCATAGTTTTGATGCCTTCAATGTGAATCTACAATTCTAAAATCAGACCTGGCGTAGAATTGCATCATGGTCTTCTAAACTGGGGCACAGGGTATAGGTGCCCCACGCCAGTCCACTGTGGCCTCACCCCCTTCACAACGCTTCCTATACATTTGGCGTGGAGGTGGTGTAAGGGGGAAATATGCCAGGAACTGGGCCTATTGCTTGTACGTTTTATTTCAGGTGCACAAACTCTTCCGCAATGTTGAAAAAATCTGCCGTGGAAATGCCTTTTGACCTCAGTAAGACAAATCACTTATCAGATATCACTTATTCCTGCAGATGCCGGTACAGAAATCCACCTTTGACATTGGAAAGGTTGAACTCCAAACCAGGTCGATTAGACATTGAAAGCATATCTTGGGAACTAACTGAACAAACCACAAAAAAATCCACATAATGTGAGATTGGGTCATAATGGGCAGTAGTGTGTATACCCCCGGCAGATCTCATCTTATATCAGCCAGACCACAAAATATCTTCTTTGAGAAGGTCCAGTGTATAAAATGGATAAGATCCTTCAGGAGAGGTGTCCACCATGTGCCCTGGAAGGGGGGGTGGTGGTGGTATTGGCCTCACTTGGATATGGCTCTTGCATCAGCATGTTTGTGAAAACACACAATCTGCCTGCTCCTTAACCCCTGAATTTCTATCCCCTGACATCAACATTGAACCCGCGCCAGAAATTGGACACACAGCTGGCTGCTGATGCTGACGGCATTACGGCCACATTCTCACCCACAGCCGTCACTCCCAGAAGACATGACTTAGCTGTTAGCCCAGCAGACAATGACAGGGAGAACAGTGGACACAACCGAACAATGTGACGTAAACCAGTGTCTTGTAACCTTGTTTACCAACTACATGGTAACAGGTGCCCGCGGCCAGACCTTGCCCAACACCAGAGCGATACGTAATATATATGGCGGGATCTAGATTTAGTTCTAGGGATATTGTTTTGACGTTATAGATAAATAAAGTTGTTAGAATAGTGGACTATATTGGTACGTTGTGAAAACTGGTGTGTATAAAAAGTAGCTGGCCTTTGGGTCCTGTAGGGGATGGTCTTCGTTGTCTTCATGGTCCCTCAACATTGACATGTGATGACATCAACATTGACTGATTGAGATGGACCAGGGGTCAAAGCATCAGAATGGGGTCTCGGAACCGAGTACCTCCTTTTTAAGTTGTTTTCGAAAACTTTTTAATGACAATCAAATGGAAGAGCCTTTCCAAGACGCTGGAGATGAAGCGTGTGGAGATACGAGATATGTCAACCACCAAAAGTAATGTCTTCTATTTGCTCTGTGCTATAACCTTTTATAGAGTTTTCAAGCATTTATATAATCAGCTGTACATGGCCAATACGATCCCTTCATATTTCCAGCCAAAACTGAGTTTTTTCTTGTTTGGCAATGTAAAAAAAATAAGACAAAAAAAAAAAACTTTGAATCAGAAAACGAATGTTCTGTGTGTCTTGTAGTTGTCCGATTCAGATCCGCTCTGTGTTCCAGGTGACCACTCACTTTATGATTAATGGAGTATTGCAAAATTATTGAATCGCCGAAAATCTGTTAGTTCCTCATGAGCAGAAATAACTCACAGATGTGATCGCCTGAGAGTGTCAGGAACGAGGAGTGAAGTATTTCTTGGGTGTTAGGATAGGGTACACACAAGACAGGGGAAGGTGAGCCCTGAGACAGATGAAAAAGAGAAACGAGGATGAAAACCATAATTGCAGAAAAACGGAGATACCTGTGTGGACGAACTACAGTGGTTATTAATAGCAAATTCTGCCAACGGAAGGAATTTCACCCACATTGGAACAAAAGCAGGGTCGCTAGAGTTTAATGTTTTTCACCCCTCTTAAAATCCAAAATGTCAAAAAAAAATTTTTTTTGTTGAAATTCCTCCTTATTAGGATTATACATTTTTGCTGTTTAGACATTTGAAATTCCTCCTTATTAGGATTATACATTTTTGCTGTTTAGACATTTCCTGCCCACCCTGTGAGCTTCTCAGTCCCATCCGATTTCATACTGAGCCAATTACAGAGCACCAGGCCTCAAGGCACCAGCCGTCTACTTATTGTATGTGAGATGTCAGGCCAGCCTTATCTACCCCCAGCTCGGGGAAAAAAACCCTCATGTATTTGATAAAGAAAGGTGGGGAGACGTCCCCCGGAGGAGGGGACCTTCTGAGAAGAATGTAAGAAACATGGAAGAGGAATTTAAATCTAGACAAGAGGCTTAGCGGCATTAAAGCCATTTCTTCATTGTTCACATTTTTCATGCCAACTTAACTTTCAATGGACTACAAGACAATAACTCAATAATTAGCATGGGAAGGTGATAAAGAGGGAGCTGAATGGGGCTAGATTAGTTTATGGGGACATTTAGCATCTAGAGAACCTGGAGACAGCTTGGACAGGCACATAAACAAACGAGCCGCTACTGGTTTAATGGGGTCAGTCTCACGTAGAAGATTTAAGATAGGTAGACATTTGTGAGCCACAGTGTGTCCAAGACCGAAGATACACTGTTACGTTAGAATAGAATGTGCTTATGTTATGGGTTGCATGCGTGAGGAAAAGATAGGTTGGACAATATGGACTCTCGCAGTCTTTGGTTTCCTTAAAACATTTGTCTTCATGAATGTTTGGGCTTTAGTAATGTCATCAATGTATCTCAAAGTCTGCCATGTAGTTGACTGCGTTCTCTCACTTGGAGTTGTCTAAGGCCCCTTTCACACAGGCGTTGTGTGGGATGTGTATCCGGCATATATAGGTCCTCATAGACGCCTATGGCGCCCGTCGGCGGTATGGAGGCCACACGTGTGTGACACCATACAGCTCCGTCCACAGGGAAGAGATAAAGCATGATCTGTCTTCTTATGTGTTTATGGCTTCACTATAAAGAAGGGAGGGTTGAGCAGCGCTCCTCCCTACTCCTCTCCAGCGTGCTGCCCAGGGTTATGGCTGGACAAGCATACATCAATGTGAAAGTAGCGTGATAACAGATTCAGGGGTAGTTATAATACAATAATGGAAGCCTTGACCCCCGTTTGCGGCGGATACATCCAGAGGCTAAGACCTCCTGATGTAGCCTTCGGGCAAATTTATGCCTGGCCACCGACGGTGCCGCCCCTTTACACCTCCTCTATGCCCTCTTGTCATGAAGGAGAAAATGTGCATGCAATCGCAATTATTTTAGGACTTGTTTGCCAAAAAACTGATAAAACTCCCCCTTTGTCCCTAAATTATTGTATAGTTTGAGCAAAACCTGTCACCAGCTTTACCCCACTAAACTATCCACCCCTCCATGTATGATATGAAATATCCTTTCTGGCATTTCCTCTCTTATGTTAAAACATTTCAGTTTAGCAATAAAATAATCTCCATCAAAGTAATTTGCAAATAAGAGGAAAAGAGTAATTTTTTCCCTAAGATGAGTCAGGCTGAGAGGTTGGCGGACGTGTGTCACTTCAGACTCCCTAATCTTGGGCTCTATTGCACCTAGCTTCTGATGTCATTTAAAAGATTAGAATCTCATCTTTAAAATAGCATCAGAATTATGGTTGTTTGTGCAAAAGAGCAAAAAAAAAAACATAGTCAGGAATTGGATCTTTATCTGCAGCTCAAATTTCTAGCTAAGTTTATAACTGCCTGCATCTTCCTTCTATAGTCCACAGAACCACAAGCCTGGTGTAATTTGAAAGATGAGATTCTTATCTTTAATTTTACACAAGCAGATGACCAAGATAGCAGTATCTTAAGTTACCTCCTTCCCCTCCAGTCTCTCAAAGTCATGTTTCAACTAGTTTAGGCTAAGCCAATGGCCATAATGCACTTTCTGTGCTTTCCAATGGAGACAAAAATGGATTGTTATCTACATTGTTAGTAACAATATTATCGTAGATTAATTTTTTTCCCCCCAGCGAATATCAAGTAAAAGTTGTATTAAAGGCCTGTCAAGATGAAGTTCTGCGAGGTCTTAACATAAAGCAGAAGAGTATTTTTCATTAGAATACAGAGCGCATGATATATGTGATCAGGATCAAAAGACTGAGAGTATCAGTCAGCTCTAATAATATTTACTGATAACAGGACTGCTGCGCTGAAAGCTCAGAGCTTCACGCTGGTATGGATGCACTTAACCTTGTTATTTCTTAAAGGGAAACTCTGGGCAAAACTTTGAATACTATAGAGGACCTAAGGTGGGGGCCATGTTAATAATCTCCTCCTCGACTTAAGACCCCAAAAATTATAAAGCTATAATACACCGATTTTAAGGAAATTGGATGACTATCTTGTGTATTGGGTCTCTTATCTCTTCCAGAGTTCAGATGATGTCAGAAAAATTAGGCAATCGTAATATAAAATTGCAACACTCCAACTTTTTTCTTACTTTTTGCCTGGAAGCGACCTACCATATTTTTGGGGCTATAAGACGCACCCCATATTTAGTCATCACAAAAAAAAGGAAAAAATGTATTTGATACCAATTAAAACTTCCCTGTTGGTCACACACAAGGAGCTTTGCTACATCCATTCACTCATACACAGCTCTGCTACATCCATTCACTCGTACACAGCTCTGCCAAATCCATTCACTCGTACACAGCTCTGCCACATGCATTCACTCGTACACAGCTCTGCCACATCCATTCACTCGTACACAGCTCTTGTCAGGTTCGCTAGGGAGATTGCTGGGACTTCTGGTTCTTCTGGTGGTGCCAGCAGCGTTCTCCGTACCCCGGCGCGTATCCGCGCAAACTCCACCTCTCGTCCTGGGCAGCGGCTGCTAAGATCTCGCGCTGTCTAGGAGGGGCTGGGACTTTGAACCTCTGCTGGGTGCCTGGTTATTCTGCACCGTGAGGGGTTAATTCCCAGGTACTGTCCAGCTCCTATCAGATTCTGGAGGTGGAGTTCTGGCTGCATAAATTGCAGCTTCACTAGTTCCCAGTGCCAGTGTTTGAAAATCCCTTTCTCCCTGGTTGCTGCTCGTTTGTATTGCTCAGTATCTGTATCTATATTGTTGTTAACTCGGCTAGTTTTTGGACTTTGACTCTTGCTTACTGATTCTGCCTTTGACGTTCCCTCTAGTTGTGACTCCGGCTTGTTTACTATTCTTTCATGTTCTATGTTTGTCAGTCTGTTTGTGTTTGCCCTTATCCACACTTACTCAGTATATTCCGAGTCTTCAAGTAGTCGCCCCACGGTTTAGCGTGGGGGGGGCTATAGGAAGGGACAGAGGTTGGGGTAAGCTCAGGGCTCACCTTCCCCTGTCTTGTGTGTACCCTATCCTAACAGAACCACTCGTACACAGCTCTGCCACATCCACTCACTCGTACACAGCTCTGCCACATCCACTCACTCGTACACAGCTCTGCCACATCACTCACTCGTACACAGCTCTGCCACATCCACTCACTCGTACACAGCTCTGCCCACATCCACCTCACTGTACACAGCTCTGCCAAATCCACTCACTCGTACACAGCTCTGCCACATCCACTCACTCGTACACAGCTCTGCCACTCATCCACTCGTACACAGCTCTGCCACATCACTCACTCGTACACAGCTCTGCTACACACTCACTCGTACACAGCTCTGCCACATCATCACTCCGTAAACCGCTCTGCACATCCATTACTGTACACAGCTCTGCCACATCCATTCACTCGTACACAGCTCTGCCACATCCATTCACTCGTACACAGCTCTGCCACATCCATTCACTCGTACACAGCTCTGCCACATCCATTCACTCGTACACAGCTCTGCCACATCCATTCACTCGTACACACGCTTCGCCACATCCATTCACTCGTACACAGCTCTGCCACATCAAATTCACTTATACATCTTGTTATGTCCGGCCTTTCACCAAACCAAACCAAGAAAATGTGTGACAGTCCCGTGACTATTATTGAAACCCTTTTTCTAGGAGAAAAAAAATATAAGATGTTTTAAATTATAAAAGCCAAGACATCTTATGGATTATCTTGGGCTTTTCTTAATGAATTCATTCACCACAGCTCTGCTACATCCATACACTCAACACCATTGCCAACACTCACCCTTCTACATAAATTCACTGATTAAACACAATCTGCACGCTACATCCATTCACTCATACGCCTTGCTACGTCTTGACCCACCTTTCCACACGAGGTTATCACATTCAAGGACTGTGCTCCATGAAACCAAACCAAGACATGAGTGACGGTTCGGAGACTATGGTTGGAAGTCTTTGTAATAAAACATTTTAAAAATGGATGTTTTTTAAATGATAAAAGTCAGACATCTTGTGGCAATTATTCGAAAAATAGGCATTTGGGATTTCTAAATTAATTCTATCACAACAGCTTTCTAACATCCATTCTGTCGCACACCTTGCTGCATTTTCACCCTGCTACATAAATTCACTGACATGAACATACTCAGAACTTCTACATCCATTCACAGACAGCTCTGTACATCCATTCACTCATATATCTTATACAGGTCGTATAATGTTGGCTCCAGTTTCAGTAGGCCCTTGGCGACAGAGCTCAGTGAACCCTTTGCAGTGGTTGCTGTGAAAATATTCCCAGCTTATCATACCAAACAGCTCCCTCATAGTTATTTAAACACAGCGTCCTCACCCCCAAGGATTCCTTATGTACAGCCTGTGGGCCCCCAACAGCCCTGGGACCCGGCATTCAGCCAGGTATGCCCAGTGCTGGCATGGCCCTGCTTCTTAGCCACGCAAGTGTCCATGTGTAAAGCATAGTCAAGAGGAATAGTATTCAAGGTATAGCGGAACCTGCTGACACTTTCAAAGGTTTACAAACTTGTATCATCAAGGGTACGGATGGTGCGATAATGTACATACCAATAGTAGTAAACCATGGTGTGTGGGATTTAGGCTTCAATCGCAGGGTTTGGGGAAAAAAACCTAATTTAGTAAAAATTTAAAGGTCATATCCAAACCTTTCCCCGTCATGAATATTTGCCTTATCATGGACAGCGAGGAAGTATAATTACCCTCCATCTACATCTTGACACACAAGAGACATCACATCCGTTGAAACCAAACTAAGACACAGTCGGAGACTATTATTGGAATGCCTTTGTTATAATAAAAAAAAACCCGAAACATTTGATGTTTTAAATATTAAAAGCCCAAGACGTCTTGTGGCGTTTATTCTGGAAAATAGGCATCTTGGGATCTTCTAAATATATACGTTAGAAGAAACAATACAAATAGCATTGAACAAGCATTTTTCTCGTTCGTGATTCATATGGAAGAGTTCAGATCGACGTGCGGCCATCATAAATTTGACACATCCAATGTTATAGACTAACGACGAGCTTTATTTTAGGATAATCTCGAAGATGAAGGCTAATGTAAATCACTTGCATCTCGAGGAGAATTTTTTTTTCTTTAACGATGATAAATATCTGGACAGCACGGTCGCTGATCTGCTTTCATTGTCTAAATCAAGTGCGTCACATGGGTCACCGGTCTGTATCAGTATCCGTGATTCTGCTACGCACTTCCATCCATACCCGATCCAGGTCTTCCGAACCTCAAGGATCCAATTCCATTGTATTCTCCCGGGAGGCCACAGAATGTTGAGTGTCCCACCAGATGCATTGGAGCCTCTTCGTACTGTGGAAATTGAAAGCAGGAGCCGTGGAACAGTGACAAAAATTGCATTACGTTATGCCAATTCCTTTTTCCTTAAAGATGTATAATACATGGTTTTGAAAATATCAGCGAACATCAAAGTAGTAGACACACTTTAAAGAACAATGTTTTTTGAAGGGGGCGACTGGGCGGCGGCCCCTCTTGTTCCTATCCTTTTAATGCCGGTCAAGCAGGGGGAAAAGAAGGGGAAAAAAAAACCTAGTTCTTGTTTTCTGAAGTGCAGATATAATTTGGGTTGGTAAATGGAGCCAGCGGTATTAATATGAACATACTAAGCTGCATAACCCCTAAATCTGTGAAAACAATCAGAGATCAGAGGAGCGAACATTATGTTCTGTGTGTTGGTGCCATAGCCACCTCTCCAGCTTCTATCCTTACGTTTCTCTCTCAGGTTGTGGCTTTTCCGAAAAAATTTAAAAATAGTAGTAATTTTTCTTCTGATTGGTAGATATATAAGAACATTCTAATACAGGCAGTCCCTGGGTTAATACGAGATCCTGTAGGTTGTTTTAAGTTGAATTTGGATGTAAGTCGAAACTGTATATTTATAATTGTAGCTCCAGGCAAAAAATGTATTTGCCCCAGTGACAATTGTAGTTTATTTTTTTTTTCTGTAATTGGACAAAGGATATCAATAAAGCTTCTTTACAGACACTTTACGGCTCGACTATTGCAGACTGGGACTATAGTAAAGCATCCAGAGAGCATCACCAGGGTCACAGTGGGTAGGGGGTTCGTCTGTAACTAGGGGTCATATGTAAGTCGGTGTCTTGTAGGGGACCTCCTGTAGTAGTTAGAAAGTTGTGCTAATAAGATATTTTTATAATAACATATCAAGGTATGTATTAAGGAGAGTCAACCAGCAGTTACAGCTGTAGCTAGTGTTAGGTGTTGGAGGATATGTCCATACCAGTGTGGTGTATATAGGATGTAGCTGGCTTGGATCAATGGAGGAGTGTCCTTACACTGCCATGTTAGTGCGGTGATAGAAAGGCTGATTTGCAAGTGGCTTTTGTGAGATAAAAACAAACAGAAGCCCTACTAGGCCAATGGCATATGTGAAGGGCTGGAGCCAGGACAGGGCGGTCTGAGTATTTCAGCAAACTGCTGATCTACTGGATTTTCACGTACAACATCTCAGGTTTTACAGACCGAAGCTGGTAACGAACCGATAGGAGACAAATCAAAAACTCAATGAGCCGAGACAAGTATCTAGGTGGGCTGTTGACATACTTAGTCAAGCTACAATCTTGATTCCAAATCCATTCCCATCCTGCTGGTCAATGATTTTTAGACTTCACCCCCACCACCATGCACATCAGGCTCTAGTGTATATCCTCTATTTAGGGCCCACTACACTGTAGGTGGCCACCTGAGTGGCTGGCTCAGAGCTGAGCGCTACGACACGATACCACCCCGCCGCTAGCCGCGGTTAGCACCCCTCATACAAATCGCACCATCGCGCCGTTACCATAACCGTCATATCTTGTGTGCTGGATCAGCACGGGTGAAACACACGAAGATGTCTCCTAAACGTAGTGAAACGCAAGTACGCGAACTTGATGGAGAGATGGGCTTACTATGCCCAGCAGAAAGACCACACCAGGGTGACCACACACTCCTATCAGCTAAGAAACGGGAACTGAGCTGTACAATGTGCACACCAAGTTCATCCGAAAACCAAAATTGGACAGCTAGAAGATTGAAAAAACGTGCCGGTCTGATGCAGTCTCGATTTGCTGCTGCGGGACGAATCTACAGGAATTACCAACACTTTGGACAGGAAATGGGTAAATGCGGATAGACATCCCTGAGATAGTAGGGGTGTTCCCCACACAAGGAAGTTTGGCCTGAGGGTCAGAATTTGGCGTGCATACACACAACACTGAAAGTATGGAACAATCCTGGCCTTGTATCAGAAGAGTTCCGTGCTTACTGGTAGTGGACTTGGTCGGTAGAGGTGGTAATTGTTAATGGTGTGGGAATATTTTCGTGGCCACTATTTGGGAACCTTGGACCTTATCCTAAGGTTTGAGTTACCAATGAGCATCGTGATCGTTGCAACGCCACAACCTACACTGTAGGTATTGTTGGACCCTGTCCATCCCTATGACCACAAGTAACCAACATCTGCTACTTTCAGCAGAGATAAGCCGCCATGTCATAAAGGTGGGAATACATCCAGACTGGTTTCTTGAACATGCATGAGGAGTACTTGTACTCAAAATGGGCCCTCCACAGTCACGGATCTCATCCAGTAGAGCATCTTTGCGGATGTGGTGGAACGTGCAGCGAGATTCGAAATCATGGATGTGCAACCGACAAATCCTTCTGCGGCAAACTGTGTGCTCCCATCTGTCAATATGGACCAAAATCTCTGAGGAATGTTCCAGCACCTTGTTGAATCTATGCCAAGAAGAATGAGCAGTTGAAGGCAAAAGGGGTCCGACCCGTTGTAGCATGTGTGTACAATAAAGTGGCCGAGAACCCCACAGATCACAGTGTAGTGTGATGTTGCGGATAAGCCATGCATATGGAAGACACCATGCCCATTCCTTTCATTATATGACCAATGTGGCCAAGCCCTAACCAAACATTATAGCGGATCAGTATTGGTGATACGAGAAGAGACCACCCTTAGGTTAGCCTAATAGAGTAGTGAAATAGGTGTATTCGAGCACCAACAGACAATCCGCGCTTGTAATGCTATCAGTAGATGGCCTCAACAACAATCAGCTATACCCAAAACTGAGCTGTACCTCAGATAAAGCAGGAAGACCTGTCACGTGAGCGGTGGAGTTGTCCAACAGCACTTCGAGATTAGGCCAAGGAGGTCGATACCGCACCCCAACTGTCACAAACGCTCAAAGAGGGGACCAATATGGAATTCATTATTTGGTTCACCTCGGAGACACGTTCGGGCTATAGAAGATCATTACTCGGCAGGATTTTTTACAAGCCTGTTTTCCTAACTGTTGGGAGTAACGCGGCAGATCTACAAGCGATGAAGACGAAAGAACATTGGGAGTATAATCCAAGTAAATTGTGCTGGCAGGATCCTATGGCCAATACTAAGAGCAATCTCGTAATTGTCTACCAGATGGCAGCTCGGAGCCGTGGCTGTGGGCCCACTTGAGAATTTTATGTGTCCAAATATTATTGTGTATAATAATTTCATTTCACATACCAAATATGACATAAAAAAGAAACTCTTAGTTTACCCTACGGCCTTGACAATAATGGTTTGTGCCGTACAGTTATATATAAGTCAGTTGTTATATTATTTCTTTGTGTATAAATTCATATACGGTATAGTAATAGGCGCCTCAATTGTGATTGTAAAATCGCATTTAGAAGAAGAATACACATAATAACACAATATAGTAAATCTTACTTCATGAATAGAGTGGGCTGCCAATGGTCTAAACAGAGGGGGGTTTACAGGATAGAGACCACTATAAATCGGCATGAAAAGCTGATATTGATGAGACATGTAGGACTGTGTGTGGAAAATGGCTCAAAATGTTGTGCTTCCATTTTACGAATAGCTATTACTTTTATAGTTCTGGCGGTCCATTACAATATAGAACATTTTCAAATCTTAGGCAGCCAAAACTCATACAGTATATAGGCTGATAACAAAATAGAATGGGGTGACAAAAAAAATATTTATTATACCGAGTTTTTCAGCACCAAAAAAATGTGTAAAAAAGCTGTCCAGCTCGGCTTTAAACGATGTCAATACACGAGGGTCCGCAATGAGAACTTAAAAAAATAATAAACTTATATACTCAAGCCTCCGGTGGCCCCAGCGGAATAGCGCAGTGCTGCTCACCCGATGTCCGCGCGGGTCCTCTTCGTGCTTCTCGCCAGTCTTCATGTACATCGTGCGAGGCGTGCCGCTATGTTATTCGCGCAAATTGAAGGCAGCTCAGCCCCAAGCACGAGGGTACAGAAGATAGCGCGAAAGCAGAGAGAGGACATGCTGCGGGAGCCTCGCGGGGAGAGACAAGCTTGCATGGGCCACCGGAGGGTGCCCTGGGATATATAGTTTTTTTTTGTTTTAATTCTGGGATGGCTGCCTACTACGGCGGGGCAGGACCTGCTGCGGTGGCTTCGTTGGCCGAAGGTGCGCCAGAGTCAGTGGGTATCTTCTCTATCTGCTCGCACTTCTTTTCCGTCGCGCAGATTAACGTCGGGGCTTGATTCCTTCCTTATTAGGGCCAGTGGCTGTATCTACTGGGGGCAGGTGATGTAATACACTAGATGTGGGCAGGCTCTGGCAGGTGTCAATGTACACTGGGGGGGCATGCGGAAATAGAACTAACTGCGGGGCATTGCTGTTATACTATGGGCGGGCAAGCGGGACAGGCTTTTGTATAATACTTTGAGGGCAGGCTGTATATACTGGGGGCAGACTGGGCTGGCGGCTATACTACGGCGTGGTGGCCAAGCTGGGCAGGCTGTATAATACGTGGTGGCAGGCTGTATACTACTGGGGGCCAGATCTGGGCAGTGCTGTACTGCCTTTTAAGAAGACATAATATAGGGGGTGGCTGAGCCTTATTACTGGGGAGGGGGGAACAGGTCGCAGGTGGGTTGAGTCTATGATGTTCCTTATGTGACCAATGCATTCCCACATCAGCTTATACTCGAGTCAATAGATTTTCCCAGTTTGTGGGGGGGAAGGACACAGAAAAAGGAGGGGAGCGTGAGGGGGAGAACGCGGGGGGGCGGAGTATGCGCAGAGGAGGAGAGGAGAGAAATATATTGAGGGGAGAGACGAAAGAGAGAGGAGAAGAGGGAGAGACGGGTCTTGGGAGGCGAGGATCAGCGAGCCCTCACCCGCCCCCAGCGCGAGCGAGCGATCTAGCGGAGCGAGCGAGCGAGCAGCGCAGAGCGAGGCGAGCAGCGAGGAGGCGAGGCGATCGAGCGAGCTATCTATACTATCTATCTATCGTACTATCTATTTATGTTTTATATATCTATCTCTATCTCGCCATTTAGCTATGTGAAAGCATGTCTTTGAAAGTTAAGTAAGTTTTGGGAGAGCCAATTCACCTCTTTATAGCCGAACAGTAGAAAATCTAAGGCGAAAATTGTAAACTATTATCTTTCAGGTTTGTATGTATCACCATTGTTATTATGATAAATTGATGCATTGACTAAAGATTGAGACACCATATGTGTGGCCAGATGTCATCACCTGTGTTCTTTTCCTGTTATTTTTATGCGCTGAATTGCACTTACTGTTGCAGTGTTTTCGGGCTCAAGTTTTGAACGACTAAACACCGCAAAACAGCCCCACCAGAAAAGTTAGGGCCAAAAAACAAATTGGAAACTGGAACGTGTGGCCGTGACCACTGCAGATAGCAAGCTATTTCTAAGCTCGTTGGGACAGCAGCCAGCTTGTCCTCAGCAGCCAGGAGTCGTACACCGAGACACTACAGAACGTAACAGGACACTACCTGCTGAGAGCCTCTGTTGACAGGTCATGACCTTGCTTATTTGGAAAACGAATTCTAGGCAAAAAGAATTATTCAGAGAAGGATAGAAGAGAGGTCTTGTAGGCTATTTTGCCAGACCAATCTAAGAATACTAAAGAGAAGTGTCCTGTGATAGCAGGAATGAACACACTGGCTAAAAGGTCGAGGAGGGTCACTGACCAGAATTACAGGGGGGCAGCAGAAGACCAGCACGTGGTGGGATCCCCTCCACGAGCGCCCCTGCTGAGGAGGATCCGTGGGGCTGTCGAAAGTAAGCATGTTGTCGCCCACCCCTGGAGGTGTGCTGAAATTGTGAAGAGGGTTATTCTCATGCTATGGAGTGCGGGATAGAAGTCAGAGTACGGCTTTTGGTTAGCAGGACTCACATGTAGAGCCCGAATCTAACATTGCGCCTAGCCTGACCGCCCGCCACTAAATAAAGAAAGGATTATTATAAGAGGCCGAGAATATGACACAATGAATTGAAGCAGTGTAATGTACATGGAATACTGCTGGAAATGCATTGCTGAACTTGCATTGAGAAAGGCTTCAGATGAAGCTTGAAAGTAGCCTTGGGAATTAGTCCCGCCATTGTTTATCCAACGGAGTGTACAATTTGTTTCTGCCCCACTTTTTTTCTAAACCATATTTCTTTATCAAAATATGTATCATAGCAATCCTGGGCATTCAGCATTTTTAGCAGTTTTCCCTTTCTGCGACTAGCTGGGGGCACATTTACTTACCCAGTTCCAGTTGCCGGGATCCGCGCGCCATCGGTGCGTTGTCTGACGAGGCTTTGGGTCATGCCGGAATTTCACTAAGGTCGTGCTCTTCTTCTTCCTGGTGTAATGGTTTGGATGTGGGCCTGTACAGTACTGATATTGGGAAACAAATCGTTTTTAAATTTTTTTCCGTTAGCTGTTTTTCAATCCATCGGGTTGTCCGCCTAGGGCCATGCCCACCCCTGATTTCTGATTGCGTGAAAGCCGAGCGCCGATGCACCACAATCCGATTGCGTGCTCCAAGAAACCCAGGGCCAATAAGCGCAAGCAAAACAGAAATATTCGCGGAACTGTTGGCGGAAACCGGAGACGAAAGTATGTAGTTCGCGACCCTTTTAGTAAATGAATGTACACAGCCCCTCTGATGACATTCAGGTGTTTGCCGCCTGAGCTGGAGACCTAGCTCCTGCTGACTCTTCCTTCCTTGTCGTACTAGAACCTGCTTATGTAATTTGACAGATGCGCGACAAGCACGGAGACAGACGAATAGCATATATAAAGGCCGTTTTTTTATTGTTCTTTTTTATATTTATGGCGCACATGTGTGAGCACATCTATCCTCATGTTAATGTCTATGCTTGCACGCGATGAGAAGGTTGCCCGAAAGTTCTTAGGGCCACATATTAGGGGGTGCTATATATTCACATTGGTCAGGGTTGCACTGTATGTAAAATCATGTAACATAATAACAGAGTGGGATATATTAGTTATAGGATACAATAGATTACTTTGCATCATTTAAGCTAAATGTTAGGGGTCTGTATTAATAAATTGGGGGTGTTGTATATTGATTGGTGCTGTGTATGCTATAATTTCAGTAGAAATATACATGAAGGGATATTTTATATGTGGGGAGAGTGCGGTCAGTTGTGCTGTGAGGAGTATATATTATTTAGGAGCACAGTGTTGTTATCCAGGAGACTTTATACTGTAAGTGACTGTGGTATTTTTAGGGACACCGGGTGGAGATGCTGCACGGAGCTGAAGACATCTGCCAGTGAATTCAGCAGCGATACGTCATAGATTGAAGAAATTGAAGAACCAGGAATAAAGTCCCCCTGATGGAAGAGATTGTCATCTATAAGGTACTAGAGGACACTAATGACTCCGAGATCCTGTAGTCAGTCACACAGTGTCAGGGAGCTGCCTGTGACGATGTTAGTTGTTAGTAAAGTTTTCAACATTTACTTAACAGGGAGCGGGGGGGGGGGAAGGGGCAGCATTTTAATATTCGCCTCAGGCAGCAAATATGCTAGAATCGGCCCTGCGTACACAGCTCTGCCACATCCATTCAAACCAAGAAATGTGTGACAGTCCAGTGACTATTATTGAAACACTTTTTCTAGGAAAAAAAAAAATATATAGATGTTTTAAATTATAAAAGCCAAGACATCTTATGGCTTATATCTTGGGCTTTTCTTAATGAATTCATTCACACACAGCTCTGCTACATCCATACACTCACACACATTGCCACACACTCACCCTTCTACATAAATTCACTGATATAAACACACTCTGCACTGCTACATCCATTCACTCATACGCCTTGCTACGTCTTGACCCACCTTTCACACACGAGGTTATCACATTCAAGGACATGTCTCCATTGAAACCAAACCAAGACATGAGTGACGGTTCGGAGACTATGGTTGGAACGTCTTTGTAATAAAACATTTTAAAAAATGGATGTTTTAAATGATAAAAGTCAAGACATCTTGTGGCAATTATTCTGAAAAATAGGCATCTTGGGATCTTCTAAATTAATTCTATCACACACAGCTCTTCTACATCCATTCTGTCGCACACCTTGCTGCATTTTCACCCTGCTACATAAATTCACTGACATGAACATACTCAGAACTTCTACATCCATTCACACACAGCTCTGCTACATCCATTCACTCATATATCTTATACAGGTCGTATAATGTTGGCTCCAGGTTTCAGTAGGCCCTTGGGCGACAGAGCCTCAGTAGAACCCTTTGCAGTGCATTTTGCTGTGAAAATATTCCCTAGCTTATCATACCAAACAGCTCCCTCATAGTTATTTTAAACACAGCGTCCTCACCCCCAAGGATTCCTTATGTACAGCCTTGTGGGCCCCCAACAGCCCTGGGACCCGGCATTCAGCCAGGTATGCCCAGTGCTGGCATCGGCCCTGCTTCTTAGCCAAGCCAAGTGTCCATGTGTAAAGCATAGTCAAGAGGAATAGCTATTCAAGGTATAGCGGAACCTGCTGACACTTTCAACAGGTTTACAAACTTGTATCATCAAGGGTACGGATGGTGCCGATAATGTACATACCAAATAGTAGTAAACCATGGTGTGGGGATTTAGGCTTCAATCGCAGGGTTTGGGGAAAAAACCTAATTTAGTAAAAATTCTACAAGGTCATATCCAAACCTTTCCCCGTCATGAATATTTTGCCTTATCATGGACAGCGAGGAAGTATAATTACCCTCCATCTACATCTTGACACACAAGGACATCACATCCGTTGAAACCAAACTAAGACACAGTCCGGAGACTATTATTGGAATGCCTTTGTTATAATATAAAAAAAACCCGAAACATTTGATGTTTTAAATTATAAAAGCCAAGACGTCTTGTGGCGTTTATTCTGGAAAATAGGCATCTTGGGATCTTCTAAATTAATACGTTAGAAGAAACAATACAAATAGCATTGAACAAAGCATTTTTCTCGTCGTGATTCATATGTGAAGAGTTCAGATTCGACGTGCGGCACTCCATAAATTTGACACATCCAATGTTATAGACTAACGACGAGCTTTATTTTAGGATAAGTCTTCGAAGATGAAGGCTACTGTAAATCACTTGCATCTTCGAGGAGAATTTTTTTTTCTTTAACGATGATATAAATATCTGGACAGTCACGGTCGCTCTGATCCTGCTTTCATTCGTCCATAAATCCAAGTGCGTCACATGGGTCACCGGTCTCTACGGTTATCCGAGAATATCCCAAGGAGTTAAACCTCAAGGATCCAAATTCCATTGTATTCTCCCGGGAGGCCAACAGAATTGTTGAGCTGTTCCCCACCAGACTGCATTGGAGCCTCTTCGTACTGTGGAAATTGAAAGCAGGAGCCGTGGAACAGTGACAAAAATCTGCATTACGTTATGCCATTCCTTTTTTCCCTTAAAGATGTTATAATACATGGTTCTTGAAAAATATCCAGCGAACATCATCAAAGTAGTAGACACACTTTATAAAGAACAATAGTTTTTTGAAGGGGGCGACTGGGCGGGCGGCCCATCTTGTTTCCTAATCCTTTTTAATGCCAGTTCAAGCAGGGGGAAAAGAAGGGGAAAAAAAAACCTAGTTCTTGTTTTTCTGAAGTGCAGATATAATTTGGGTTTGGTAAATGGAGCCAG
Source organism: Engystomops pustulosus (assembly GCA_019512145.1). Taxonomy (NCBI): domain Eukaryota; kingdom Metazoa; phylum Chordata; class Amphibia; order Anura; family Leptodactylidae; genus Engystomops; species Engystomops pustulosus. The sequence goes on along the minus strand of CM033648.1, from coordinate 4,320,609 downwards.
CGGTATTAAATATGAACATACTAAGCTGCATTAACCCTAAATCTGTGAAAACAATCAGAGATCAGAGGAGCGAACATTATGTTCTGTGTGGTGGTGCCATAGCCACCTCTCCAGCTTCTATCCTTACGTTTCTCTCTAGGTTGTGGCTTTTCCGATAAAATTTTAAAAAATAGTAGTAATTTTTCTTCTGATTGGTAGATCATTATAGAACGATTCCTAATACAGGCAGTCCCTGGGTTACGTACGAGATCCTGTAGGTTTGTTCTTAAGTTGAATTTGGATGTAAGTCGAAACTGTATATTTTATAATTGTAGCTCCAGGCAAAAAAATGTATTTGCCCCAGTGACAATTGTAGTTTAATTTTTTTTTTTCTGTAATTGGACAAAGGATTATCAATAAAGCTTCTTTACAGACACTTTACGGCTGACTATTGCAGACTGGGACTATAGTAAAGCATCCAGAGAGCATCACCAGTGGTCACAGTGGGTAGAGGGGTTCGTCTGTAACTAGGGGTCATATGTAAGTCGGTGTTCTTAAGTAGGGGACCTCCTGTAGTAAAGTTAGAAAGTTGTGCTAATAAGATATTTTTTATAATAACATATCAAGGTATGTATTAAGGAGAGTCAACCAGCAGTTACAGCTGTAGCTAGTGTTAGGTGTTGGAGAGATATGTTACCATACCAGTGTGTGTATATTTCAGGATAGTAGCTGGACTTGGATCAATGGAGGAGTGTCCTTACACTGCTTTTTTCTTAGATGCCTGCATGTAAACAAACCAGAATCCTACTACACAAGGGAAGGGCTGAGACAAGCTCAGTGAAGACATCTCACACACCAGTGTCATACTTAGTCCAGCTACAATCATTGATTCCAAATCCATTTTTCACCATCCTGCTGCTACTAACAACAAACACAAATTATGATTACATATATCTCTAGGGACAATACCTAACACTGTCTTCAGAGAGCACAGAACACAGCAGTTGGAGGATACTTCCCCTGTACAATCCTGGAATATAAATGTATATATCTTAGTCAAACAACAAATACAAAGTTATGATTACACAAATCTCCAGGGACAATACCTAACACTGTCTTCAATTTTAACTGCTGATAGACTCCCTTTAATGGGGTTTTCCCACAAAGGAAGTTTGGCCTTATCCACAGGATAGGGCCTAAGTTGCTGATCGATGAGGGTCTCAGCAAAGAGAACCCCACAGATCATGAGAATGAGCGGTCCGATGGGGTCCCAGGTACCTCCGTCGGAGCCCTTGTCGCTTCCGAGATTAATGTAACATACGGCATGACTGTTTGGCTCCATTCATCTATATGGAGCTGATGGAAATTGCCGAACTCCCTTGTTCTCGTGATCTATGGGGGTCTCTATCCTGTGGATAGGGCCTAACTTCTTTCATGGGAAAACCCTTTAAGCGTCTTCTTCCTTTGAAGACATCAGAACCTCAGTTGGGTTATATATGAGCCCAGGAACATGAAATGAGAGTCATAGTTGCATCATACATACCAGAGCAGACATAGAACTGGAAAGTCCCATTTTTGTACCTTTTACCTTAGATGAGTGTAGACTAAATCTAAACTAAAATGGGTTACAAATAAGAAATCAGAATTTTTGGTCATAGCAGCTGTGTTTGTGCCTGTGGCGAGCTTAGCGAGATACTGGAGCGCTACCTATCATATCCTCGAAATCATAAATGCCTGTTTATTGTTCTATATTTATGGCACAGTGGTAAAGCGATGCAGATGTCCTCATTTCTTTCCAAAGCCCTTACACTGTTAGTAGCTGCAGAAAATCCAAGTTCTCCAACCAAAAATCCCCCCCCCCCCCTTTACTGTAAACTAAGGGTGGGAACTTTCACTGACTTTTGTTTCAATCGACTTTTGATGTTTGGTTTTGATTGTGGTTATGGATTTGATAAACATTTTAAATGACCCAACCTTCGTGTGAAGACATCCCAAAAATGTGCTCCGTATATATTTCAGAAATAATAACATTCATCCTAATAACACATGAAAGATGAGATCTGTTTGGACTAAATATCAGAAGAATTTGTTTTTATTGACCATGAAAACCAGTTTTACAACAAATACAGATGGATTTCAAGCTGGGAAGTCTGCACTCTGCGAAAAATCGGTCAGTGATTGAAGGGGGTTATCGAGCTATAATGGAAACCATCTCCTGGGTCACGTAGATGAGGAAAGACTGGAGATGCACAGACCCCTGTGAGCAATCAATCATACAGTACCATACCATAATAATGGATCTTTTTGAGGATTTTAAAAATTGATAGGCGGAAGGAATATTAGATGTGTCATACAGCCATCAGATCTCCCATTTCAACCGGTTTAAAGCTCTAATACCAGATACTGCCACTACTCAAAGAATGGAGCTATTCCTGGTAAACGAGAAATGGGACACCATGATCAGTGGTTTCTTTTTAACTGATTGGACTGGTGTAAGTGAGTAAATTCAGTGTAGAGGTAGGACTCTAGATAATAGGCGTGGGGTGTATTCTCATGTATCTTATCAAAACTAATTTAGTTGGATTTTTGTTTTAAGCAGTCAGATTTCCTGTGATCAGGATGAATGTCTCTTGAGATTCCTGCAATTGGCAGAGCTGGAGACTGCTGTCCTATACTTCTAAGGACTAGGAGGATCGGCACATCCTGTTACCCATCATGGAGATCGAATAAATATCAGTATAACTTATTATGAGTTCATACTGCACTCCCGTCTAAATAAATTTGTAAGGGACCCTGAGATGGATCATTAGGCTACATAGTACAGTGGAGGGGACTTGTGCTCCCCTGTTGTGCTGATCTTGGAGGAAACCTGTCATCAAGAACAGGCACAATAACTCGTCCCCCCCCCCCCCGTGCGTTGAAAAGTGGAGCACTGGCTTATATCCCCCTTTTACTACTGCTAAAATCCTTCCATGAGCCTTGCCCATTTTTGTCAAACTAAGGCCCTGTCCACCACTGCTAGGTTCTGCTCGTTGCGAGTATGTGATATGGGGAGAAGATCTGCAGTCTCCTGCTAAGTGCTCACTGCTAAATACACCATGAAGTGAGAGGGACAGGATTATGGCAAGGACAGAAAGAGGGCTTCCAGCACCGGCTGAGATTTGAATAGAGACCGAGCTATCAGTCAAAAGTAGGAGGCGGGGTTCACATCACCCCAGGAGAAAATGTGACTCTTCTCTTCAGAAGTTCACTCATCTCTACTCAGTTACATATCAGAAACTGTAATAATTGAGCTACAATATGTCAGTGGCAGATAATTGTAGGTGATATGGGAAAGACTTTTAACCCTATTACCAGTGGCAGTTACTGATGTGAGCGGTAATAATCTGCTGACAGGTCCCCTTTAAATCCATCCCTATCTTATTCTGCTTTTTATACAGCCCCTTTACTGGCACGAGGTTGGAACAATTTTTGCCGCCGTGTTAAATGTCTCAGTTAATAATTCTGTCTTAACAAGTTATCCATAGCCACTTTCCCCCTCACTTTTCATCATTGTGGCGTAAAGAAATACTAAAAAAAAAAATTTCCACACAAGCCAAAATGTAGCAGATGCCCAGTTTTGCACCTTTTAGAAGCCATAATTTCTGGATCTCAGTAAACATAATAAGAAATATTGCTAAGATAAGTTAGAATGAATAAGCCAAGCGCTATAAATGATCATTTAGTGGATTTGGGCCGCTATCGGCCTCTACGGCAATGACATGGCATGTCTTGTATGTCCCGGTTACCTGAAGAACCATAAAAAACATCAGCACCCTCAGGCTCCTTTTCCTCGTACGCTGCTAGTCCATAGGAACTCCCGTTATATTCATTTCATATTAATGACGGGTCAATAGTGGGTCAGAGGTTCAGATTATGAAGACTGGCGGCAGCTGCTCCGGGCTCCTGACAGGCAGATGCAGGAAGGAGGAGTTGAATTTCCCGAGCGGGCAGCTTGTTGGACTCCCATGCTTGTCATCTAGCAGATCAGGAAAGACGTCCACTTAGACCATGAGCAGTATGTGACAGAGCGTAGCTGAAGACTGACAGATATGTGAACTTAAAAAGCAACTCCACTAAAAATTTTGGTGTTTCTTTTTTTATGTTTTTATGCTTTGCTTGGCTCTTTTTGTTATAGCTAAATCGCCGTTATTGATGCTTCATGTATTAGATGGGGTTTATCACTAAAATAGGGCCTGTCTGTCAGGTTCGCTAGGGAGATTGCTGGGACTTCTGGTTCTTCTGGCAGGTACTCCCTATTGTGGCTAGAATGTATTTACCTTGTACGGTTAAGTTTCAGTCTGTTTCCTGCCAGGTGCTGCGACTAATTTAATCGATTATAATTTTGTCTCTCAGTTTGGCATGTCATTGATTCCATTGTCCACTCCTATCCAGATGTCGGGTGCGGATTTGACCCCTCTACAGGCAGGGTTGATCAAATTCCGAACCCCGCTTTGAATACCTGGTTATGCCCTTTGGTTTGAGTAATGCCCCAGCGGTGTTCCAAGGGTTTATGAACTCCATCTTTCATGATTACATCGGTGTGTTTATGGTGGTGTATCTAGACGATATTTTGATTTTTCTCTCCTGATATGATTTCTCACCAGCAACATCTTCCCCAAGTACTTACCAGGTTGTGCAAAAACCACCTCTTCGCTAAGCTGGAGAAGTGTGTTTTTTGCGTCCAGAAGGTTTCCTTCTTAGGCTATGTTGTTACTCCCTCTGATGTACAGATGGATCCGAGTAAGGTTCAGGCGCTCACGGACTGGGTTCGGCCTACCAATCTTAAGGCCCTACAACGGTTTTTAGGTTTCGCTAACTATTATCGGAACTTTATTAAGAACTCTTCCGTGATCGCCAAACCCCTCACGGATCTAACCGGTAAGGGTGCTAATCCGAACAATTGGTCCTCTGCCGCTTGCTCTGCGTTTGAAACTCTAAAAGCGGCATTCTCGTCAGCCACAGTTTTGGTTCAACCTGACCACTCTCTACCGTTTGTTGTGAAGGTAGATGCCTCCGAGGTTGGAGTAGGTGCAGTGTTGTCTCAGGGGCCGTTTGTTGTGGAAGTTGATGCCTCCGAGGTAGGAGTAGGTGCAGTGTTGTCTCAGGGGTCCTCCACTCTCACCAGACTGAGGCCCTGTGCATATTTCTCTAGAAAGTTTTCCTCTTGTGAGAGGAATTATGATATTGGTAATCGAGAGCTCCTTGCCATTAAGTGGGCATTTGAAGTCTGGCCATTGCTCAGTATTGGCAGGTCATCCGGGTATGCGGAGTACCTTGGATCTCGTAAAGAGAAGTTACTGGTGGCCTCACATGACTAAAGATGTGCACACATTTGTCCAAGCCTGTCAGGTCTGTGCGCGAGGAAAGACTCCCAGGCTGTCCATATGGACTTTTGGGGCATATCCACGTCATAGAGAAACATGGGTGGGGGCACCCAGGCACAGGAGCCTTCAATTAGGTGTCTCTTTTCCATACAAAGAGACCTGGTATCGTTTTTGCATTAGAAACCTGCACCTTCAAGTAATGTCTCAAATTATCCCTTTTTCAAGACTACCGTCCATTAGCTATGGTGAAGAGGCACTAACTAAACTAAAAGTGTTTTTTTTGTTTTTGTTTTACCCCTCAAACCTATTTTGACTGGGGCATCAGGAGGTTTCCAGTGTTGTAGCATCAGCATTCAAGCTACTCACAAAGTAAAATCTAGAGGTCTAGTCTGTGATGATAAATCCTCCGACAGAATAGATAGAGGGCCATTTCCAGGGAACAGTTTATTTTGGGGCACCACATATTGTTGTATAAGTCGTTGATCTTAGAACTAGAATGGAGCAATTTTCATATTCTTCCTATTCTACTCTTATATGGGTGTCATGACCTATGTCCAGCCAACACAGACGAGTAGAAAGGCTAGAAATAATGGATTTAGGCTTGTGTCCTATATAGTCCGATAAGAATTGTGTAGTTCTTTACTGGTAATGGAGGATATTTGAGTTAGCAAAAAGCGTTTGGTCCTCAATGTTCCAACTTACTATCTCCATCTTGTCATCATTAAGAAGGTATGGACTTTTTTATGTCAGATTTTCATGACTTTGTCCCCAAAATATGTTACTGAATACTGGCAATGATGGAGACAGGAAAGTGGCCTACCATCATCACCGGGGCAGGAGGCAAAGGGCTGAGATGGAGAGAGGAGATCAGAAACAGGAGTAGAAAACTGGGGATCCGGTGAACAATCCAAGGGGCAAGGCTGTCGGGATATCAAAAAACAATGCCCAAAATCAGTGTTAAATAAGTCAAGAAATAGTGAACAAAGAACAGTAGCCGGTCAAATTTTAGTACCTTAAATATTGTGGGTGAATATTAAATTGTCTTCTTTGGTTACTTTTTTTGTGACGGTTAGGCCATCACTTTTCTAAATACCTGACATAAAAGTACACAAAATACATCCTGCTTTCTACAGCCATCACTAGTGGAGCCAATGAGCTTGCTGCATACAAATTATAGATAGAAATGTACGCAACAAGCTCTAAAGCTCCCCCTAGTGGGTTTACAGTTAGTAAGATTTTCTGTAAGTATGCTCTTAAGCCCTGCCTAGTGGTGGGTGCATTACCTCTATAACTATACAAGGAATATGGAGCTAAGTACCAAAAATCAGAGCTCCGACTAAGTATATGAAGCACAGTGGGAGAAAGTTTTATAAAGAACAAAGAATGTTGGAGCTAAAAACGACACATTATTAAAAGGTGGATCTCATTGTGCCGCTTATATTAGATTCTTCCAGGGAGGAGAAATCCCCAGAGAAGGAACATAATTTTTTTTCTTCATAATTTCAGTAAAGACTTCAGATCCATGATGACTAGACATCATTTAACAAGCGGCGTTACAGGAGCGCACACTCCGTCCTGGCATCTGTAAGACATTCATTTGTAAATTGGAGCAGTCTCCACTGGTGGACAAGAGGTTAATGCGCTTTTTCCACTCGCACATTCTTTGTGTGTTCCTGAGACGTCTTCTGCTGCAAGATATTTCAGAGTTCATCTATAAGGATGAAATAAACGGATCTCTTTTGCTAAGCCCGTGTAAAATGATTCCTTGTGCGCTGGATTAAGGGAAGGCAATACTAGACCATTTATACTCGCAGCAGTCATATAGAAGGATGATGATGGGAAGGACAGCGGTGTAAAGAATATGATAAAGATGCCATTTCAGTGGCGACACAGCCTCGCTTCTCTGGGATCTGAGACGACATGGGGCCCCCTGGCTTCCTAGAACCACTCATCATCATAATAAATCATTGTAATTGCCAAGTTTTGGGAAGGGACACCATGCAGATTCCACTGACAGGAGCATGTTTTCTCCTTGTGACACCCATTCATATAGAACTTGTCAATTTTCAACATTTGAATCACAAGTTGTATGTATGATCCGTGTATTGCAGCCCAAAATAGGTATAAACCACACATTAGGCTCCCTAAAATAAAACCAACCCCAGCTTTATACATGCACCAGCAATGGGGTAACTAGAGTCCTCCACACCAGGGCAAAATTTCTAATGGGGCCTCCCCCAACCTAACATTTGCTACCATTATTTTAACAAAAAAACAACTAGTACTGTCATTATAATAATAAACATATTTCTGTAAATCAGACAAATATCACTAATAGGGCTATTATATCAGGAGCAAATATTGTGCTGTGACTAATATTAGGGGTATTGAATAGCACCACACAATGGACAATATCACCCAAATAATATGTCTACACCATGAACATTACTACTCTATGTAGTGTGTATCCCTATAGTTTATCCATCATACCCTTAATGCCCCTTTCAGAATAATAATGCCACAGCCTTCTTGTTAGTTTATAACACTAGCCTGCTTTCCCTATTACTTTTGGTTTGCCTCCCCTTAAGTGCCCTCTTTTAGAGTTACTGCCCCTTCCTTCTCACTTACATATTATCCCATGTTTAATGCCCCCCTTTTTTAGTAAGCGCACCTTTGCTCTTCTACCTTGTAAATCCCTTATTGTCACCATTTTTTTAATCTCTTCTGCCCTCATTCTTAATTAATGCCCCCTTTCTATTGGGCCCTATTCATAATACCCTCTCTTTAGCCCTCATTCATAATGCCCACTCTATATTGCCCCAATCATAATGCCCCCAATATATTGCCCCATTCATAAAGCCCCAAATTGTATTGTCCCATTCATAATGCCCCCAATATATTGCCCCATTTATTATGCCCTCTCTATATTGTGTCTTTCACAATAACTCTTAATATTGCCATATTCATAATATCCCCTCTATATTGCCCCATTCATAATGCCTCCAACATATTGCCCTATTCATAATGCCTCCAATATATTGCCCCTTTCAAAATGCCCCAATATACTGCCCCATTCATAATACCCCCTCTATATTGCCCCATTCATAAAGCCTCCATACAGCGAGGAGCTATGCATAGGCAGGACAGGGAGAGTGTTACTCCGTGTTCTGCCATTGCACAAGCACACGTGTGCAGCGCACAGACATAGCCCCGGGTCTTTATATAAACCCTAGGCTAGGACATTATTGTATACAGACTTTATATTATACTATCCCATGCCAGACCCACCCTGTATAAAGACCCAATCCAGAAGCTCCTTGTATACAGCCTCTAAAAATAATAATAATCTTTATATAGTGCCAGTGTGATAGACTTGCCTAAAGTGATGGGTTTTAAGAGCACATTAGAAACTCTGGAGGTTGGGTATTAGTCTGATAGGAGAAGGGCATTCCAGAGAAATGGTGCAGCTCTGGAGAAGTCCTGGAGACGTGCGTGAGAGGTTCGATTTAAGGTGGAGATTAATCTAATATGACTGCCTCTAGGTCAGAATCTCTATACATACTGGAAGCCAGACCACCCTTACACTCAGACCATAGGCCAGAACTTCCTTGGATACAGACCTTAGATAGGAATCCATTCTCTACACAGGCCCCACTCCAAATCTTTCTTGTATACAGACCTGAGATCAGAATCCCTGAGTAAACATCCCCCTGGCTGTACCCATCTTGCCCCTCTGTAGTTCAGTCCAGATCTACCATGAATGCATCCCATTGTATCTCTAGAGCTGAACCCCACTGTATACAGACCTCCAGGGCATACCAGGTGTGCCGAAGCACAGGATGGGAAGGGGTACATGACATTCCTCTAGGGTGCCTTTGATGTATATGTAACCCAGTCACCCAGGCAGGACATTAGGTGGTTGGCAGTAATAATATTTAGGACACACCTTTAAATGCATCTGCTGCAAAGAGAAAGGATGTCATTCAGAATATTTTACCCCTTGAAAATCCCTTTAAAATATTGTAACTTTTCACCTAGTTTCCATAAAATGAATGATAATTCTGGAAAAGTTTTCCTATTCATCTTTAAGAGTCCCACAAAGAATCTTCAAAGTTTATGCAAAATAGACTAGTTCTTGGAAGTGGGGAGATGAATAATGTCATCCTGTGCGTTGTGTATGGAAGTGACATGAGGGTCTCGGTGTAATATACTGCCTGTGATTATGTCTGTGGATCGCATTCTCCACCTATGACCGAAGCCTTCCTATAGATTCACCGCGAGCAACTGCTTCAGATTACACGTCTTTATTTTTCCACTATAGCGTCGGCCTCTGGCGCCTTTGTGTGAAATCTTAATGTGACTTACAGCAAAGAGACAGAGTTTATTCCTGTCTCCTCCGCGTGCGGCTTTAATACCGTGTTTACATTCCATATCCCATAAAATACTCCATCTTGGAGCGGCGTTAAGTGTGTACACGGAGACATTTGTTCCATTGTTTTACATAGACGTGAGACGAGATGATATTTATTCCCTTTTAGAAGGGTTTCTTTAAGCCGAGAAGACGTCATGTCGCAGTGGAAGACGTCAGTGCTGTGTGGGTTCCTTGCTCGGGAACGGATGACAGATGGGGTGTGACTACCTCTGCTGAGTTCAGAGAGACACAGTGTTTGATCTCTGCAGGGTTCCCCCTAAACTAACTGCGGGCGTCCCAGTGGTTACTCCAACACCAAACCATTTCCACCGATAAAGATTTCCACCCCACCCCCATATAACACGGTCCAAGTCTGCGTGCCCCCTCAATGGGCGTCTAGATGGTCAGAGAAAGCTGAGCTATAGTATATACATATATATTTAGACATAAAGATATTATTAATATTAAAACAAATATTGTAATGGCACCTGCTCAAAGGTGGCAAGTGAACAGATGATGAGCAAGCATAAGGTCCTCAATATAAGGGCCAACTTGTGATGGCTAGGTGACTGGATAAGACCATATGCCACATCCCCACTGTATAGTAGTCAGTAGATGGGTAAGGTGGCAAGACTATGGACATGTGAGGATCAGAACCCGTGGAAGACGTGGTACCCATGGACAGAGTGACACCGGAAAGCTGTATGAAAACTATACAAATCGCCAGAGATATTACAGCGAGTGAAACCAATGACTGGGTTCGGCCCCCTGACCTGGACAAATTGGCAACAAGCAATTCGGCAAATTGACGCCCCAGACAACTAGACAAGGCTATGATTGGCTGTTTAGCTGCCAATCGGGCAATATGTCCGGGTCAGGTGACCTAACCCGATCATCGGGTCTGTTGATTTCTAACTGCGATACAACCTTATGGCATCATGTGGATGGTATATGCTACCTACTTGAAACGTGTAACAGACCATTATAGGAGCATAAACATCAGATCAAAGGGTCCCCTTGGCCTCTAAAGAATACGAGAACAACAAGTCATGTACGCTACATCTTCCCATGACCTAAAAGGGTTTTACCACAGGTTCGGCCATCGTTGTCTGAGCAGTAGAGGGCAAAACCTACCTGTAACCTACCTGTAACACTATCACACGTTTTGCTTTGCATAAACTTATAGCATGAAGTCAAAGGCAGTGGTCTCCATTTCCTTCATTATGGTCAGAAGCAGTTACTTCAATGGAAGTCACATCGGTGGTTGCATCTTCTCACCACTAATAGTGTGAAGGTAGGGAATCTGTAAAAATTCATGGAAATTCCTTCTAAAGATCTGCTGTTAATATCTTGGTTCTGGAACCACAGAGCACCATCAGTGGTCCTGTTTAGTCCAAAGCTTGTTGGTCCCAAGCTTTATTGACCACACTAGAAGTACATGCACAATATTAGGTTTTCATTTTCTCTTATATAATGCAGCCAAAAATAATTTAGTGCCTCCATAAAGCCCTCCATATATAATCCAACAGCAGGAGGGTTAAACTTCATTGAGTTTATCTAGATTCACAGCTCAGAAGACAAGCAGACAGTGAAGTGGAGCCGGCAGAGACAAGGCTGGAGGTGTTTATGGCAGGAATAACTGCAGGGGATTGTGTGCGTCCTCTGTGATATATAAAGGCTCGGTTTGTCCCCGAGGCTCCATGAAGTTTATGGAGAACGAAGGTGAAGATACATAAAGAGCAGATACATAAATGCAAGAAGACGCAAAGACACAATTGTTGTCTTGTAGACCTCATAAAACATGGGTGGTATGCACGAGTCGTGATGGAGAGTAGAGGAAGGTTTATAGTGTGTAACCAGAGTGTTTAAGACCTCTGTCTCCTGCCATTGTCTTAGACCTAATAGTCGCCATAGAAGAAGGTGTTATATAATCAGTAACATCATAACCCAGTCCATCAATGACCATAAATAAGCAAGATCATCAAGATGCTCCCTCTCTATACCTACAATAGGAAGTCTCGTTCTTTGCTACTACTTCTAAGATCCTTAGCTGCATATCATATATAATAAGCTGCTTCATTTCCCTGCAGTGCCCCCGCAGGAACAAGGAAGTACTACACAGTTCTGGTCAATTAGCTTATGGATCTGTGGGAGATATTCTTTAATTCTGCAACCTACTGGGGGCGGGCGGGGGGGGGGGGGGGGGGGGATGAGGCTCCTTAATCCCATGATTAAAGGAGTTTTCCAGGACAGAAAAATGATGTCCTTTAGGAAATATATACTCTGTGTGGCCACTGCCTTAAAGGGGATTGCATGAGGATCCAAAAAGGGGTTCGTGTTTTTTTCCCCAGAAACAATGGCACTCATTTAGATTGAATGTGTTTGCTTTTGCATTTTGTACTATTGTATATATTATACTATATTGCAGTACCAGCCTCAATCTATTGATTAGAGGGGGCGCTATTCCTGGGAACATAAAATTGAATCTTAGTATTAACTTATTGGCATAGTCAGGGGCAGTAATGTCAATGGGATATACATGTAAGGGGCACTATTACCATAAGACGGACTTACTGTTCACAAGTGAGAAGTGGTAAGTAAAAGATTCAGCCCAGCTACATCCATGTTTTTGGTAATTGTCCTGAAGACCGTCTCAGCCCACAATGTGGCGACCTCCAAGTAGCGGGAAGGCCCGACCTCACATTGATGTCTGATTTGACTATAATGAGTCTTAAAGGGAATAATGGTTTTCTAAAATATTTTTGTTGCCCGTTTTCATTTGTTGCGCAGCCTAATTGAATTTTACTGAGAACAGTCTGTTGCAGGCGACTTCAAACAACATACTTCTCGTGTTATTGCGAAGACCTCGCTTTATTAATAAAAGCACAGATTGTAGATAAAAACTGCAGACAGTTCCCACCATAACATCACATACAGCTGCAAGCCCACTTTAAAGAGTCTCCATGGTGGAATGTACAATAATTGAATGGAAATGCTACAATTTCTAAGAATCTTCCTAGGAGATGGTTTGTTTCGGGGTTCAAGCGAGAGGAAAGCGATTTGGAGAAAATTCTGTACTGCAGATTCTCTTTGCCACCGAGTGTTATACTCCTGCTGTGCCATCCATAGGCATGACTTAAAGGGGTTTTCCCTCGAAGAAAAGTTAGGCCCTATCCTATCCAGTGCTGAGACCCCCGCAGAACACGAAAACGAGGGGTCCGTCAGATTAATGGACAGGCAGCCGCGCATGACCATTCTGCTCCATTACTCTGACGCAGCGACGAAGGGTCTGAAGGAGCTTTGTGGGACCCCATCATTTTTGTGATCTGTGGGGTCCCCATCACTGAGACCCCCACTGATCAGCAAGTTAGGCCCTATCCTGTGCATAGGGCCTAACTTTTCTTTGTGGAAAAACCCCTTTAAAGGAAATCTACCACCAGGATGAAGGATTGTAAATCAAGTACACTGACATATTGGTGTGTGCCCCCTCTGCCAGGATCTGCTATTTTCTTATAATGTCTTGATTTAAAAAAAAAAAGGCTTTCAAAATTATACAAATGAGCCTTAGGGGCTCCAGGCTCCATTAACATCTATGGAACCTGGAGCTCCTCAGGCTCATTGCATAATTTTTAATGCCTTTTTTTCTTAAAAGCAAGGGCTTAGGGAGATAATGCCAGAGGGGGGCGCACAACTGTATGTAAATGTACTTGATTTATAATCTTTCATCCTGGTAGTAAATGTTCTTAAAATTTGCAACTTTAACCTAAACTTGAGGGTTTCCATGTCACGTTATGATGCTGGATCCTCATTAAGTTGCTCTTCTCCCCCTCCCGACAGATTAGCGAGAGGTCCCATCATTTTTGGTAAGTGATTCAGCATACACAGCCAACGCAGCGACGCACCAGCCGTGCAGTATGTTTTGTACCCGACGTCTCCTACTATGATGACATCTCCATTGATTAAGGACCCGCAATTATTTTCATCTGCTCTTCATGAGAAAACAAAACATTTATTACGTGGAGACACAAGAATATTGTTGATGTGTTGCCAGGCTTGGCAGTGCTACACACAAGTCTTGTTATTCCAGTGGCTCCATCCGTGCTGAGCCTCCTCTCTCCGTCCCCATATCCCTTATGCTGTGTGGCAGCGACATCTTTCCTGCTTAGCGCCTGAGAAGAATCTCCCGCCACCAACTGAGCGGAGCAAGTAGATGAAAGCATGCCTGGATACTGCCAGCCAGGAATCCTAGGAGACGGACATGGCCTCACACTGCTGCCGCACAATGGCCGGGCCCGCTGTGTCTCTAGATGATGTCATATCATTCTGGGTAGGCACAAAATGCTCACACACGCTCACACACAAAGGCTAGCCGCTGGGCTTTGAAGTCCTCCGAGAGGTGCGCCCATATAAGACGTGGGGGTAGGATGAGCCCGGACTTGGTATCAATCACCCATTATAGATATATCTTAGTTTAAGGATATGTACAAAATGAATCGGCTTCCAGGATCGGGAAGTCTAATCCTCTATATGGTAATAATTGCCCGGTGGAGCCAGACCGCTTTGAAGTTGTGAAAACAGATTTAGAGGATGAAAATGGAGGTTACAATAGAAGGCCCCGACCCTGGCACTGGATTATTCTGACCCCCGTCCCCATCCTCCATCAATCACTCTAAAGGCACCTGGATCAGAGGCAAGGAAATGCTCGATTTCTAACAGATGGGGGATTATTTTTGCTATTTTTACCCTCATTTTTTAAAAATGGCCAGAAAAAAATGTATATCTTTACATTGAGATGACATCTTTGGTCGCTTGGGTTCACGAGCGTCCTCTAAATATCCTGTAGTCCTTAGTATATTACCATGGATCTCTGTTTGATAAGAAGCAGATTCAATATGTAGCCAAGCAGATGATTCAGCATAGAAACATCTCTGACCCCTCTGGTTACCCCCAGAGTAGAATAATCACAAAGAGCATCTCTGCTTTTGGAGAACTTGGACACTTATGGTGTAATGCTTCATGTACCCTGAGGGTGAGCTGCAGGGTAATTAGACACTTGTTACATCACTACGGCACAGATGACAGGGACGGTTTTAGCAGCCGTCTTAAGGATAGTATCCAGAGAGCTGTGGTCAACGATTCCTTCTCACAATGGTCACCAGTTATAAGTGCTGGACCCCAGGGTTCTGTGCTTGGCCCACTTTGTTTCTTCCCGTCCGGGGCATAGTATGACGTCAGCAGCGGCCGCGTCATAGTATGCGTCTGCCGTCCGGGAAGAAACATGGCCGCGCCCTGCAGCCTGATGCAGAAGAAAGAAGACAGGCGCGCAAGACAGAAGAGGAGCCGCGCTGACATCGGGGGAGCAGCGCTGTATACTACTGGGGGCAGGCTGGGCAGTGCTGTATGCTACAGGGGGCAGGCTGGCTGTATACTACTGGGGGCAAGCTGGGCTGGCTGTATGCTACTAGGGGCAGGCTGGGCTGGCTCTATACTACTGGGGGCAGGCTGGGCTGGCTGTATACTACTGGGGGCAGGCTGGGCCGGCTGTATACTACTGGGGGCAGGCTGGGCTGGCTGTATACTACTGGGCAGGTGGGCAGGCTGTAGCTACGGGGCAGGCGGCTGTATACTATGGGGGAACGGGCTGGTGTATTATGGGGCAGGCGGGCTGGCTATACTATGGGGGCAGGCTGGGCTGGCTCTATACTACTGGGGGCAGGCGTGGGCTGGCGTATACTACTGGGGGCAGGCTGGGCCGGCTGTACTATTATGGGGCAGGCTGGGCCGGCTGTATATTACTGGGGGCAGGCTGGGGGGCGGCTGTATACTATGGGGGCAGGCTGGGCGGCTGTATACTACTGGGGCAGGTCTGGGCTGGGCTGTATACTACTGGGGCAGGCTGGGCCGGCTGTATATACTGGGGCAGGCTGGGCTGGCTGATATACTACTGGGGGCAGGGCATGGGCCGGCTGTATAATAATGGGGCAGGCTGGGCCGGCTGTATACTACTGGGCAGGCAGGGATGGGCGGGCTGTATACGACTGGGAGCAGGATGGGCTGTGGCTGTATACTACTGGGGGCAGGCTGGGCCGGCTGTATACTACTGGGGGCAGGCTGGGCCGGCTGCTCTATACTACTGGGGGCAGGGCTGGGCTGGCTGTATACTACTGGGGCAGGCTGGGCTGGGGTATACTACTGGGGCAGGCTGGGCCGGCGTATACTACTGGGGCAGGCTGGGGGCCTGTATACACTGGGGGCAGGATGGGCCGGCTGTATAATAATGGGGCAGGCTGGGCCGGCTGTATACTACTGGGGCAGCTGGGCGGCTGTATAACTGGGGCAGGTGGGCTGGCTGTATACTACTGGGGGCAGGCTGGGCCGGCTGTATACTACGGGGGGCAGGCTGGGCTGTGCTGATAACTACTGAGGCAGGCTGGGCCGGCTGCTACTAACTCGGGGGCAGGCTGGGCCGGCTGTATACTACTGGGTGCAGGCTGGGCGGCTGTATACTACTGGAGGCAGGCTGGGTTGGCTGTTCGATACTGTTGATCTGTAAGAGGAATTTTCTGTTTAATAGTGGGGCAGGCTGGGGTGCGTATACTAATGTAGAGGAAGAGGTGGGAGGGTCCCCGTATCTAACTTGATGGTGGTGATTGTTTACGAATGGGGGAAGGATGGGCTGGATGTATACTATGGGGGCAATCAGGCTGGGCTGGCTGTATGCTACTGGAGGCAGGCTGGGCTGGCTGTATGCTACTGGAGGCAGGCTGGGCTGGCTGTATATTTCAAAATAAATAACCTACAAAAAACAATGTAGAAAATATATGATGAACATACATAAAATAAATAAAACACTATTGCATATACAAGTTACATTAAGATAAATCTATAGGAAAACAAATACCACAGATGTACACACTAACAGTTGATACCTTGGGAGGATGGCATACCGTATATACTCGATAATAAGACGAGTTTTTCAACACAATTTTTGTCCTATATGTAGGCAGGTTGAAGGGAGGCTTCTGGGCATTTTTTTTTATAAGTGAGTGGAGGCTGATGCCTCAATAAATGTAATTTTATTACCGTATATACTCGTGTATAAGCCGAGTTTTTCAGCACAAAAAATGTGCTGAAAAATGTCCCCTCGATTTATACACGAGTGTATTACAAAAAAAAATTACCCACTTAAAATTTTTTTACTTAAATCCTCACCCTCCGATGTCAGCGCGGCTCCCCGATGTCCCTGATGTCAGCGCGTCCTATCTTCTTTCTTCTCCGCGGCTCCTCTTCTCTCTTCTTTCTTCTGTCATGGACGCGGCCATGTTTTCTTCATGGCTGCGCATACTATGACCTCAGCAGCGGCTGCATCATAGTATGCGCCTGCTAGAAGAAAACATGGCCGCGTCCATGCCGGAAGAGAGAAGACGGGGCGCGCTGACATCGGGGAGCCGCGCCGACATTGGAGGATGAGTATTTAAGTTTATTTTTTTTAAGGGCCGTGGGGGCAGGCTGGCTGTATACCACTAGGGGCTGGCTGTATACCACTAGGGCAGTGATGGCGAACCTTTTGGTGACAGAGTGCCCAAACTACAACAAAAATCCACTTATTTACTGTGAAGTGCCAACATGGCATTTTAAGCAGTAACTTATTGCTACCTGTTCGTCCAATCTTTCAATCGTATCGGCCCCCTGAGGAAACCAATACAATTGAAAAAGGAAAGGCAAATTCAGACTTTGTAGCTTCTTTCCAGGGTCTCTTAGTAGAGGAAGAATGGTGGGTGGCATTATCGTCAGGCCCCAGTTTTGGTTCCACCTGACCTCTCTCTACCGTTTGTTGTGGAGTTGATCCTCCGCGGTAGGAGTAGGGTGCAAGTGTTGTCTAGGGGTCTTCCACTCTCTCACCAGACTTAGGCCACTGTGCGGCATATTTTTCTTAGCAAAGTTTTTCTCTTGTGAGGGAATTATGATATTGGTAATCGAGGAGCTCCTTGCCATTATGTGGGCATTGAAGTCTGCGACACTTTTGGGGAGCCTTCATCCGAAACTGTGCTCCACAGACATAAGTAACTTAGTATATTTGGGGATACTGCTAAGGTTTGAACTCACGCTTCAGGCTATGTGGCCTTGTTTTCTTTTCTACTCAGCTTTAAATTTGTGGTCACTACCGACCTGGTCAAAAAATGTGAAGGCTGATCTTCGTAGCGACTTTCCCCTTCGTTTGGGCTCTAGCTTCCAGACGACTACGGACGATAATATTTTGTAATCAGGGTTGTGTTGGGCAGCTGTCTCCTCCCACCACTCCTTCAAATTTAGCAGGACAAAAATCTGCACCCAAAGACCTTCCGGAAGTGGCGAAATTGTTTGTTCCTCTTCTGGTCGTTTGAGAGTGTTGGAGAGACGCATTGCTCAGCAGTTGGCAGGTCATCGCGGGTTCATGCGGAGTACCTTGGTCCTCGTAAAGAGAAGTTTACTGTGGCCTCACTCGACTGAAAGATGGCACACATTTGTCCACCTTCAGTCTGTAGCGCGCTAGGAAAGACTCCCAGGAGGACGTCACTGAGGGGCCTCTTCTCTCCGCTTCCAGTTCCCACCAGGCCATGGTCTAAAGTGTCAATGGTTTTGATCACTGATGCTGCCAGGCATCTCAAGGCTTATACCAGTGATTTGGGTGGTAGTGACCGTTTCTTCTCCGAGGGACACTTTGTTCCATTAAAAGTTACCCTCAGCTGAAGAATTGGCTGATTTGTTTAGACAGAAATGTACGTCCTCCATGGTATACCAGATGATATTGGTGTCTGATATGGGCGCTACAATTTGTTTTTCCATAATTTTGGCGAGCATTCGGTTTCCTAGACTGGAAGTTAATCTGTCGTTCTCCTCTGCGTTGTTCAATCCTGAGTTCTATGGTCGTCCGAGAGAATGAATCAGGAGTGATTCAATATCTGCGACTCTTGTCTCGGACAGTCAGGACCAGTGGTGTGAAATTCACTTCCCTTGGCAGATTTGCTATTAATAACCACTGTTAGTTCGTCCATCACAGTATCTCCGTTTTTCTGCAATTATGGTGTTTCAATCCTCGTTTTCTATTTTTTCATCTGTGCCTGTCCTCTAACATTCCCGAGCGGAAGCTATTGCATCAATTACGTCCGCTCCTGGTCAAACAGTTGGGAGAGTATTCGGAGGGCACAAGATTCTATGGTCCAAACAGACTGAAGAATGCTCACTAACCTCTGTACTTTGTGGTGGGGGATAAGTGTGTTGTATCCACGAAAAACTTAAAATGAAGGTCCCCTCGCTTGAAGTTTGCGCCCAGGTTTGTGGTCGTTTGTTTGTCACTTCATATGTTAACCGTTTCCTTTAAGATTACATCCAGCGGGGTGGCGGGTTCTAACAACCTTCCATAAAGTCTTCTTAAGCGCTATATGTGGAGCTGTGTTGCCTCTTCCTGACCCTTCCTTCTCCATCTATTGTTGGAGGGGAATCTGGAATTTGAAGTGAAAAAGTGTGAATTCCAGATGGTAGGTAACTCCCTCAGTTACCGGGTCCATTGGAAGGGTTTTGGTCCTGAGTGATATGTTCTTGGGTTCCGGGCTAGAGATGTTCATTGCTCCACGGTTGCTCAGGTTGTTTCACTGGCCAACCCTCAGAAAGCCATATTTAAGATCGTAGGGGTCCGAAGGCCCCCAGTTCGAGGGGGGGGTAATGTCAGTTCGCTAGGGAGATGTGGCGACTTTGGTTCTTCTGGTGGTGCCCAGCAGCGTTTCCGTACCCGCGGCGCTAAGCCGCCAAACTCCACCTCTGTCATGGGCAAGCGGTTGCTAAGATCTACGCGCTGTCTAGGAGGGGCTGGGACTTATGAAACCCTGCTGGGTTGCCTGGTAGTTATGCACCGTGAGGTGGTTAATTCCAGGTACTGTCCAGCTCTAATCGATTCTGGAGGTGGAGTTCTGCTGCATAAATTGCAGCTTCCAGTTCCCATGCCAGTGTTTTGAAAATCCAACTCTTCTCCCTGGTTGCCTGCTCGTTTATTGTCAGTATCTGTATCTATATTGTTGTTAACTCGGCTAGGTTTTTGACTTTGACTC
Source organism: Engystomops pustulosus (assembly GCA_019512145.1). Taxonomy (NCBI): domain Eukaryota; kingdom Metazoa; phylum Chordata; class Amphibia; order Anura; family Leptodactylidae; genus Engystomops; species Engystomops pustulosus. The sequence continues at coordinate 4,300,768 of CM033648.1, read as the reverse complement.
TTGCCTTACTGATTCGTGCCTTTGCGTCCCTCTAGTTGTGACTCACCGCTTGTTTACTATTCTTTATGTTTATGTTTGTCAGTCTGTTTGTGTTTGCCACTTATCCACACTACTCAGTTATTCCCGAGTCTTCAAGTCGCTCCCCACGTTTTAGGCGTGGGGGGGTACTAGGAAGGGACAGAGGTGGGGTAAGCTCGGGGCTCCACCTTCCGCCTGTCTTGTGTGTACCCTATCCACACTGTCCATATGGACTTTGGGGCCTATCCAGCTTCATAGAGAAACATGGGTTGGGGGCACCAGGCACAGGCGCCTTCATTAGGTGTACTCTTTTCCATAACAAGAGACTGGTATCGGTTTTTGCATTAGAAACCTGCACTTCAAGTAATGGTCTCAATTATCCCTTTCTGCCTCTCCCCCTCACATGCCTCCACCTCCGCCTCGTCCCAGACTCGTCACTGAGCATGGTTGAAGGGCACTAACTAAACTAAAAGTGATTTTTTTTTTTTGTTTTACCAAAACTTAAAACTATTTCGACTGGAGGCAATCAGGAGGTTTCCAGTTGTTGTAGCATCAGCATTCAAGCACTCACACAAGTAAATCTAAGGTTATCTGTGATGATAAATCCCCGACAGAATAGATAGAGGGGCCATTTCCATGGACACAGTTTATTTTGGGGCACCACACTATTGTCTGTATAAGTCGTTGATCTTAGAACTAGAATGAGCAATTTTTCATATCTTCCTATCTCTACTCTTATATGGGTGTCATGACCTATGTAGCCACACCCCCACACAGACGAGTAGAAATGCTAGAAATAATGGATTAGGCTTGTTCTATATAGTCCGATAAGAATTGTGAGTTCTTTCTGGTAATGGAGGATAGTTGGAGTAGCCCAAAAAGCGTTTGGTCCTCAATGGTTCCACTTACTATCTCCATTTGCCATCACTTTAATAAGGTATTACTTTTTTATGTCAGATTTTCATGACTTTGTCCAAAAATATGTTTACGAATACTGGCAATGATGGGGAGACAGGAAGGGCCTACATCATCACATCACCGGGGAGGAGGCAAGGGCTGAATGGAGAGAGGAGATCAGAAACAGGATAGAAAAACTGGGGATCCGGTGAACAATCAAGGGCAAGGCTGTCGGGATATAAAAAACATGCCCAAAAATCAGTGTAATATAAGTCAAGAAATAGTGAAACAAAGAACAGTAGCCGGTCAAATTTAGTACCGCTAAAATTGTGGGTGAATATTAATTGTCTTCTTCTGGTTACTTTTTTTGTGACGTTAGGCATCACTTTTTAAATACTGACATAAAAGTAACAAAAAACATCCTGCGTTTCTACCAGCCATCACTAGTGGAGCCAATGAGCTTGCTGCTACAAATATAGATAGAATGTACGCAACAAGCTCTAAAGCTCCCCCTGTGGGTTACAGTTAGTAAGATTTTCTGTAGGTATGGCTCTTAAGCCCTGCCTAGTGGGTGGTGCATTACCTCTATAACTATACAGGATATGGAGCGCTAAGTTACCAAAATCAGAGATCCTACTAATTATTGAAGCACAGTGGTGAGAAAGTTTATAAAGAACAAAAGAATGTTGGAGCTAAAACGACACATTATTAAAAGGTGGATCTCATGTGCCGCTATATTAGATTCTTCCAGGGAGGAGAAATCCCCAGAGAAGGAACATATTTTTTTCTTCATATTCAGTAAAGACTCCAGATCCATGATGCCTATTACATTCATTTAACAAGCGGCGTTAACGGAGCGCCACCCTCCGCTGGCAATCTGTAAGGAATTCATTTGTAAATTGGATCAAGTCTCCCACTGGTGGACAAGAGTAATGCGCTTTTTTCCACTCGCACCATTCTTTGTGTCCTGAGACGGTCTTCTGCATGCAAAGAATTTCAGAGTTCATCTATAAGGATGAAATAAACGGATCTCTTTTGTAAGCCGTGTAAAATGATTCCTTGTGCGCTGGTAAGGGAGGCAATACCTAGACCATTTATACTCGCAGTCAGTCATATAGAAGATGATGTATGGGAAGCGACAGCGGTGGTAAAGAATATGATCAAGATGCATTCAAGTGGCGACAAAGCCTCAGCTTCTCTGGGAGCTGAAGACGACATGGGGCCCCGCCTTCCTAAGAACCACTCATCATCATAATAAATCATGTAATTGCCAAGTTTTGGAAGGGACACCATGCAGATTCCACTGACAGAGCATGTTTTCTCCTTGTGACACCCATTCATATAGAACTTGTCAATTTTCAACATTTGAATCACAGTTGTGGATGATTTTTTTCCGTGTATTGCACCCAAAATAGTATAAACCACACTTAGGCTCCCTAAAATAAACCAACCACCCAGCTTTATACGGCACCAGCAATGGGTACTAGAGTCCTCCACACCAGGGCCAAAATTTCTAATGGGGCCTCCCCACACCTAACATTGCTACCATGATTTTAACAAAAAAACACTAGTACTGTCATTATATAAAACATATTTCCTGGTAAATCAGGACAAATATCACTAATAGGTGCTATTATATCAGAGCAAATATTGTGCTGGAGTGACTAATATTAGGGTGTATTGAATAGCACCACACATGGACAATAGTCACCACAATAATATGTCTCACCATGAACATTACTACTCTATGTAGTGTGGTATCCCTATAGTTATCAATACCATGAGACCCTTAATGCCCTTTCAGAATAATAATGCCACAGCCTTCTGTTAGTTATAACCTAGCTGCTTTCCTATTACTTTTGGTTGGCCTCCCCTTAAGTGCCCTCTTTTTAGAGTACTTGCTGCCCTTCCTTTTCGCTTACAGATTATCCCATGTTTAATGCCCCCCTCTTTTAGTAAGCGCAACCTTTGCTCTTCTACTTTTAAATCCTTATTGTCATACCATTTTTATATCTCTCATGGCTCGCTCATTCTAATTAATGCCCCCTTTCTATTAGGCCTATTCAATACCCTCTCTGTAGCCCTCATCATAATGGCCACTCTAGTATTGCCCCAATCATAATGCCCCCACATATATTGCCCCCATTCATAAAGCCCCAAATTGTATTGTCCCCATTCATATGCCCCAAATATTGCCCCCATTTATTATGCCTCTCTATATTGTGTCTTTCACCAATAACTCTTATCTTGCCATTTCATAATATCCCCCATATTGCCCATTCATAATGGCTCCAACATATTTCCCCTATTCATAATGCCTCAATATATCGCCCCTTTCAAAATGCCCAATATACTGCCCCTTCATAATCCCCACCCCTCTATATTGCCCCCTTCATAAAACCCCCATACAGCGAGGAGCTATGTCATATGCGGACAGGGAGAGTGTATCATTACACGTTTTCCTGCCATTGCACAGCAACGTTGCAGCGCACAGACAGCCCCCGGTCGTTATAATAAACCCTAGGATAGGACCATTCTTGTTATACAGACTGTTATATATACTATTCCCATGCCAGACCCCCCTGTATAGACCAATCCCAGAAGACTCCTGATTTACAGCCTCTAAAAAATAATATAATCTTTAATAGTGCCAGTGTGATAGACTTGCCATAAGTGAGGGTTTAGAGCACCTAGAAATCTGGAAGGTTGGGTAGTTAGTCTGATAGGAGAAGGGCATCCAGAGAAATGGTGCGAAAAGAAACTCTGGAGAGTCCTGGAGACGTGCGTGAAGGTTCGATTTAAGGTGGAGATCAATCTAATATGACTGCCTCTAGGTCAGAATTCTGATACATACTGGAAGCAGACCACCTTACACTCCTGACATAGGCCAGAACTTCACTGGATACAGACCTTCAGATAGTAATCATCCTCACACCAGGCCCCACTCCAAATCTTCTTGTATACAGGACCTGAGATCAGAATCCCTGAGTAAAAATCTCCCCCTGGCTGTAGCCCATCTTGCTCCCTCTGAAGTTCAGTTCCAGACTACCATTGAATGCATCCCATTGGTATCTCTCAGAGCTGAACCCCACTGTATACAGACCGCCCAGTGGCATACCAGGTGTGGCCGAAGCAACAGGATGGAAGGGGTACATGACATTCCTCTATGGTGCCTTTGATGTATATGTATCCCATCACCCAGGCAGGACATTAGTGGTTGGTCAGTAATAATATTTAGGAACCCCTTGTAAATCATCTGCTGCAAAGAGAAAGGATGTCATTCAGAATATTTTACCCCTTGAAATCCCTTTAAATATTGTAACTTTTTTCACCTAGTTTCCTAAAATGAATGATATTCTGGAAGTTTTTTCCTATTCATCTTTAAGAGTCCCAAAAAGAATCTTCAAAGTTTATGCAAAATAGACTAGTTCTTGGAAGTGGGAGATGAATAAGTCATCCGTGCGTGTGTTATGGAGAGACATGAGGGTCTCGGTGATAATATACTGCTGTGATTTGTCTGTGGATCGCATTCTCCACTATGACCGAAGCCTTCCTATAGATTCACCGCGAGCAACTGCTTCAGATTACACGCTTTATTTTTCCACTATAGCGTCGGCCTCTGGCGCCTTGTGTGAAATCTTAATGTGACTTACAGCAAAGAGACAGAGTTTATTCCTGTCTCCTCCGCGGCGCTTTAATACCGTGTTTACATTCCATATCCATAAAATATCCATCTTGGAGCGGCGTTAAGTGTGTACACGGAGACATTTGTTCCATTGTTTTAACAGACGTGAGACGGAGATGATATTTATTCCCTTTTAGAAGGGTTTCTTTAAGCCGAGAAGACGTCATGTCGCAGTGGAAGACGTCAGTGCTGTGTGGGTTCTTGCTCGGGAACGGATGACAGATGGGGTGTGACTACCTTGCGGAGTTAGAGGACACAGTGTTTGATCTCTGCAGGGTTCCCCCTAAACTAACTGCGGGCGTCCAGTGGTTACTCCAACACCAAACCATTCCACCAAAAGATTTCCACCCCACCCCCATATAACACGGTTCCAAGTCGGTGCCCCCTAAATGGGCGTCTAGATGGTCAGAGAAGCTGAGCTATAGTTATATACATATATATTAGACATAAAGATATATTAATATTAAAACAAATATTGTAATGCACCTGCTCAAAGGTGGCAAGTGAACAGATGATGAGCAAGCATAAGGTCTCAATTAAGGGCCAACTTGTGATGGCTAGGTGAATGGATAAGACCATATGCCACTCCACTGTATAGTAGTCAGTAGATGGGTAAGGTGGCAAGACTATGGACATGTGAGGATCAGAAACCGTGGAAGACGTGGTACCCATGGACAGAGTGACACCGGAAAGCTCTATGAAAAATATACAATAGCCAGAGATATACAGCGAGTGAAACCAATGATGGGTTCGCCCCCTGACCTGGACAAATTGGCAAACAAGCAATCGGCAAATTGACGCCCAGACAACTAGACAAGGCTCTGATTGGCTGTTTAGCTGCCATCGGGCAATATGTCGGGTCAGGTGACCTAACCCGATCATCGGGTCTGTTGATTTCTAACTGCGAACAACCTTATGGCATCATGTTGGATGGTATTGCTACCTACTTGAACGTGTAACAGACCATTATAGGAGCATAAACATCGATCAAAGGGTCCCTTGCTCTAAAGAATACGAGAACAACAGTCATGTACGCACATCTTCATGACCTAAAGGGTTTTTACCACAGGTTGGGCCATCGTTGTCTGAGCAGTAGAGGCAAACCTACCTGTAACCTACCTGTAACACTACTCACACCGTTTTGCTTTGCATAAACTTATAGCATGAAGTGCAAAGGCAGTGGTCTCCATTTCCTTCATTATGGTCAGAAGCAGTTACTAATGGAAGTCACATCGGTGGTTGCATCTTCTCCACCACTAATAGTGTGAAGGTAGGAATCTGTAAAAATTCATGGAAATTCCTTACCTAAGATCTGTGTAATATCTTGGTTCTGAAACCACAGGGCTGCATCCAGTGGTCCTGTTTAGTCCAAACTTGTTGGTCCCCAAGCTTATTGACCACACTAGAATACAGCACAATAGAGGATGAGCGACACTAAAATGCTCGGGGATACTCGTTATTCGAGACGAACTTTTCAGATGCTCGAGTGCTCGTCTCGAATAACGAGCCCCATTGAAGTCAATGGGAGACCGAGCATTTTTAATAAAACTGAACAGTAAAAGAACAGTGCAAAAAAAAAATTCCAGATGTGTTGAGATGTTTACTGTAAGAAACATTGAAATAACACTATTCTTCACTTTGCAGGTGTTCGCGCGTGTCTCCGCTAAGTTAGGAGATGTGCACGAAATCTGGAAGTGAAGAATACGTTCTTGCAATGTGTTCTGCACTAAATGGTCCTGTGTTCTCTGTGTCACTGTTTTTAATGTTTAATTCTATTCTTCACATTGCAGGTGTGCGCGCGTGTCTCCCGATGGTTCGGAGATACGCGCGCACAGCTGCAAAGTGAAGAATAGAATTAAACATTAAAAACAGTGAAACACAGGACCATTAAGTGCCGAACAACGAAAGAACACTATCTTTCACATTCCAGATGTTTCCGAAAACTCTCGAAACTAGCGGGAGACACGCGCGAACACCTGCAAAGTGAAGAATAGTGTTATTCAATGTGTTCTTACAAGTAAAACATCTGCAAACATGTGTAATATTTTTTTTTACAATAAAATATTTTATTCAATTTTTTTATTAATTTAACGCTCGAACTCGAGCGGCGAGATACTCGTCCGAGTAACGAGCCGAGTCGAGTATGCTAATACTCGACCGAGCAGTATACTCGGACGAGTATACTCGCTCATCTCTTAATGCACAAATAGGTTTTTCATTTTCTCTTATATATGCAACCAAAAATAATTTAGTGCCTCCATAAAGCCTCCATATATAATCCAACAGCAGGAGGGTTAAACTTCATTGAGTTATCTAGATTCACAGCTCAGAAGACAAGCAGACAGTGAAGTGGAGCCGGCAAGAGACAAGGCTGGAGGTGTTTATGGCAGGAATAACTGCAGGGGATTGGTGCGTCCTCTGTGATATATAAAGGCTCGGTTTGTCCCGAGGCTCCATGAAGTTTATGGAGAACGAAGGTGAAGATACATAAAGAGCAGATACATAAATGCAAGAAGAGCAAAGACACAATTGTTGTCTTGTAGACCTCATAAAACATGGGTGGTATGCACGAGTCGTGATGGGAGTAGAGGAAGGTTTAAGTGTGTAACCAGAGTGTTTAAGACCTCTGTTCTGCCATTGTCTTAGACCTAATAGTCGCCATAGAAGAAGGTGTTATATTAATCAGTAACATCATAACCCAGTCCATCATGACCATAAATAAGCAAGATCATCAAGATGCTCCTCTCTATACCTACAATAGGAAGTCTCGTTCTTTGCTACTACTTCTAAGATCCTTAGCTGCATATCATATATAATAAGCTGCTTCATTCCCTGCAGTGCCCCCGCAGGACAAGGAGTACTACACAAGTGGTCAATTAGCTATGGACTGTGAGATATTCTTAATTCGCAACCTACTGGGGGCGGGCGGGGGGGGGGGGGGGATGAGGCTCCTTAATCCCATGATTAAAGGAGTTTCAGGACAGAAAAATGATGTCCTTTAGGAAATATATACTCTGTGTGGCCACTGCCTTAAAGGGGATTGCATGAGGATCCAAAAAGGGGTTCGTGTGTTTTTTCCCAGAAACAATGGCACTCATTTAGATTGAATGTGTTGCTTTTGCATTTTGTACTATTGTATAATTATACTATATTGCAGTACCAGCCTCAATCTATTGATTAGAGGGGGCGCTATTCCTGGGAACATAAAATTGAATCTTAGTATTAACTTATTGGCATAGTCAGGGGCAGTAATGTCAATGGATATACATGTAAGGGGACTATTACCATAAGACGGACTACTGTTCACAAGTGAGAAGTGGTAAGTAAAGATTCAGCCCGCTACATCCATGTTTTGGTAATTGTCCTGAAGACCGTTCAGCCCACAATGGTGCGACCTCCAAGTAGCGGGAAGGCCCGACCTCACCATTGATGTCTGATTTGACTATAATGAGTCTTAAAGGGAATAATGGTTTTCTAAAATATTTTTGTTGCCCGTTTTCATTTGTGCGCAGCCTAATTGAATTTTACTGAGAAACAGTCTGTTGCAGGCGACTTCAAACAACATACTTCTCGTGTTATTGCGAAGACCTCGCTTTATTAATAAAAGCACAGATGTAGATAAAAACTGCAGACAGTTCCCACCATAACATCACATACAGCTGCAAGCCACTTTAAAGAGTCTCCATGGTGGAATGTACAATAATTGAATGGAAATGCTACAATTTCTAAGAATCTTCCTAGGAGATGGTTTGTTTCGGGGTTCAACCGAGAGGAAAGCGATTTGGAGAAAATTCTGTACTGCAGATTCTCTTTGCCACCGAGGCTATACTCCTGCTGTGCCATCCATAGGCATGACTTAAAGGGGTTTTCCTCGAAGAAAAGTTAGGCCCTATCCTATCCAGTGCTGAGACCCCGCAGAACACGAAAACGAGGGGTCCGTCAGATTAATGACAGGCAGCGCGCATGACCATTCTGCTCCATTAATCTGACGCAGCGACGAAGGGCTGAAGGAGCTTGTGGGACCCATCATTTTTGTGATCTGTGGGGTCCCCATCATGAGACCCCATGATCAGCAAGTTAGGGCCTATCCTGGCATAGGGCCTAACTTTTCTTGTGTGAAAAACCCCTTTAAGGAAAATCTACCACCAGGATGAAGGATTGTAAATCAAGTACACTGACATATTGGTGTGTGCCCCTCTGCCAGGATCTGCTATTTTTATAATGTCTTGATTTAAAAAAAAAAAGGCTTTCAAAATTATACAAATGAGCTTAGGGGCTCCAGGCCCCATTAAACATCTATGGAACCTGGAGCCCCTCAGGCTCATTGCATAATTTTTAATGCTTTTTTTCAAAAGCAAGGGCTCTAGGGAGATAATGCCAGAGGGGGCGCACAACTGTATGTAAATGTACTTGATTTATAATCTTTCATCCTGGTAGAAATGTTCTTAAAATTTGCAACTTAACCTAAACTTGAGGTTTCCATGTCACGTTATGATGCTGGATCCTCATTAAGTTGCTCTTCTCCCCCTCCGACAGATTAGCGAGAGGTCATCATTTTTGGTAAGTGATTCAGCATACACAGCCAACGCAGCGACGCACCAGCCGTGCAGTATGTTTTGTACCCGACGTCCTACTATGATGACATCTCATTGATTAAGGACCCGCAATTATTTCATATGCTCTTCATGAGAAAACAAAACATTTATTACGTGGAGACACAAGAAATTGTTGAGTGTTGCCAGGCTTGGCAGTGCTACACACAAGTCTTGTTATTCCAGTGGCCCATCCGTGCTGAGCCTCCTCTCTCGTCCCAATTCCTGCTGTGTGCAGCGACTCTTTCCTGCTTAGCGCCTGAGAAGAATCTCCCGCCACAAACTGAGCGGAGCAAGTAGATGAAAGCATGCCTGGATACTGCCAGCCAGGAACCTAGGAGACGGACATGGCCTCACACGCTGCCGCACAATGGCCGGGCCCGCTGTGTCTCTAGATGATGTCATATCATCTGGGTAGGCACAAAATGCTCACAACCTCACACACAAAGGGAGCGCTGGGCTTTGAAGTCCTCCGAGAGTGCGCCCATATAAGACGTGGGGGTAGGATGAGCCCGGACTTGGTATCAATCACCCATTATAGATAATCTTGTTTAAGGATATGTACAAAATGAATTGGCTTCCAGGATCGGGAAGTCTAATCCTCTATATGGTAATAATTGCCCGCGTGGAGCCAGACCGCTTTGAAGTTGTGAAAAAGATTTAGAGGATGAAAAGGAGGGTTACAATAGAAGGCCCCGACCCTGGCACTGGATTATTCTGACCCCCGTCCCCTCCTCCATCAATCACTCTAAAGGCACCTGATCAGAGGCAAGAAATGCTCGATTTCTAAAGATGGGGGATTATTTTGCTATTTTACCCTCATTTTTTAAAAATGGCCAGAAAAAAATGTATATCTTTACATTGAGATGACATCTTGGTCGCTTGGGTTCACGAGCGTCCTCTAAATATCTGTAGTCCTTAGTATATTACCATGGATCTCTGTTTGATAAGAAGCAGATTCAATATGTAGCCAAGCAGATGATTCAGCATAGAAACATCTCTGACCCTCTGGTTACCCCAGAGTAGAATAACCACAAAGAGATCTCTGCTTTTGAGAATTGGACACTTATGGTGTAATGCTTCATGTACCCCTGAGGGTGAGATGCAGGGTAATTAGACACTTGTTACATCACTACGGCACCAGAGACAGGGACGGTTTTAGCAGCCGTTTAAGGATAGTATCAGAGAGCTGTGGTCAACGTTCCTCTCCACAATGGTCACCAGTTATAAGTGCTGGACCCCAGGGTTCTGTGCTTGGCCCACTTTGTTCTTCCCGTCCGGGGCATAGTTATGACGTCAGCAGCGGCCGCGTTATAGTATGCGTCTGCGTCGGGAGAGAAACATGGCCGCGCCTGCAGCCTGATGCAGAAGAAAGACGAAAGCGCGCAAGACAGAGAGGAGCCGCGCTGACATCGGGGGGAGCAGCGCTGTATACTACTGGGGGCAGGCTGGGCAGTGCGGATGCACAGGGGGAGGGGCTGTATTACTTAATGGGGGCAGGCTGGGCTGGCTGTATGCTACTGGGGGCAGGCTGGGTGGCTGTATACTACGGGGGCAGGCTGGGCTGGCTGTATAATACTGGGGGCAGGCTGGGCAGTGCTGTATTGCTACAGGGGCAGGTGGCGTATACTACTGGGGCAAGCTGGGCTGGCTGTATGCACTGGGGGCAGGCTGGTGGATCTATACTACTGGGTGCAGGCTGGGCTGGCTGTATACTACTGGGGCAGGCTGGGCCTGCTGTATACTACGGGGGCAGCTGGGCTGGCTCTATACTACTGGGTGCAGGTGGGTGGCTGTATATACTGGGGCAGGCTGGGCCTGCTGTATACTACTGGGGGCAGGCTGGGCCGGCTGTATATTACTGGGGGCAGGCTGGGCTGGCTGTATACTACTGGGGGCAGGCTGGGCAGTGCTGTATGCTACAGGGGGCAGGCTGGCTGTATACTAATGGGGGCAAGCTGGGCTGGCTGTATGCTACTGGGGGCAGGCTGGGCTGGCTCTATACTACTGGGGGCAGGCTGGGCTGGCTCTATACTACTGGGGGCAGGCTGGGCTGGCTGTATACGACTGGGGGCAGGCTGGGCCGGCTGTATACTACTGGGGGCAGGCTGGGCCGGCTGTATATTACTGGGGGCAGGCTGGGCCGGCTGTATACTACTGGGGGCAGGCTGGGCCGGCTGTATACTACTGGGGCAGGCTGGGCTGGCGTGTATACTACTGGGCAGGCTGGGCCGGCTGTATATACTGGGGCAGGCTGGCTGTATACTACTGGGGGCAGGTGGGCCGGCTGTATAATACTGGGGCAGGCTGGGCCGGCTGTATACTACTGGGGCAGCAGTGGGCGGCTGTATACACTGGGAGCAGGTGGGCTGTGGCTGTATACTACTGGGGGCAGGCTGGGCCGGCTGTATACTATGGGGGCAGGCTGGGCTGTGCGTACTACTGAGGCAGGCTGGGCGCTGTTAACTGGGGCAGGCTGGGCGGCTGTATACTACTGGGTGCAGGCTGGGCCGGCTGTTACTACTGGAGGCAGGCTGGGTTGGCTGTCTACTGATTGTGTATGGGGCAGGCTGGGCGGCGATACTAAGGTGGAGGTCGTACACTTGAGGTGGTGATTGTTTACACTGGGGAAGGATGGGCTGGTGTATACTACTGGGGGCAGGCTGGGGGCTGTATGCTACTGGAGGCAGGCTGGGCTGCTGTATGCTACTGGAGGCAGCTGGCTGGCTGTATATACGGGGGCTGGCTTATTACTACTGGGGCAGGCGCTGGTGGCTGTAATACTGGGGCAGGCTGGGCTGCGATATTAATATACTGGGGGCAGGCTGGGCTGGCTGTATGCTACTGGAGGCAGGCTGGGCTGGCTGTATACTACTGGGGGCTGGCTATATACTACTGGGGGCTTGCGGGCTATATACTGGGGTGGTCTGTGACCAATGCATTTCCCACCCATGGCTTATACTCGAGTCAATAGGTTTTCCCAGTTTTGGTGTTAAAATCAGGGGTCTTGGCTTATACTCGAGTATATACGGTAGCTTGCCATCAGCTCATCATCAGTTTCTTGTAAAACTGGACAATCCCTGGAGCTGTGATCATTGAGTGGAACCAGACACAATTTTTCTAGTCCTTTGCAGAGCTGCTACACCTTAACCTCAGTATTACACCCCTGCCCAAGATTACTACAGGAAAAGCCTCAAATTACTCCTGCCCAATAAAGACTGGCGTTACACCAAGATCAGAAAATAACTAGTGAGTGGGCAAAATTCTGGAACCATTAGCTGATACTTCAAGCTTTTTATTGGGGAAAATAAGTGGATAAAGTTGATGCGTTTTACTCCAGGTCACCTTCACTAATGGACCAGTCTTAATAACTTTTGCCTATAAGTTTTTCACAAATCTTTGGTCATAGAAACTGCGCCTATCACTTTCCACAGTTCAGGACTTTTTATATCTCCGGCGCGTTTCAATGACTTAATAGTTTTTCCCACAAATAAGGAACTGGTGTAATAGGAACAATGTGTGCGAGGCCAGCGATGGTTATGAGTAATATAGAAAACACTAATGAAAGTCTTTTATATTTGTATTTTTCCCTTATTTATGGCAATTAGGGTTGAAGATCTTGTGACTATGGGACTATGTCGCCATCTGCGTGGCCGCCCACCACAAAAATGAAAGTTCCCAAAAGAAGGCATATTTGTCCTTCTTAATACTAAGTTTATTTGCTTTGTAATTTTTTTGGAAGTGGATGACAAATTTGAGCAGTGGAGGAGTCGCGGAGAAGAGACGGCCTCGAGACTTTGTGTCTTACCCCTGCAGGTGTTCTTAATTAGCATTTCATTAAAGTTGAAACAAGTTCAAAGTTGGCCCCAGATGGCGTCCAATGGGATGACACGGAGCAAGAGAATGATGTCACGGCTGGTGGTGACAAGTTGGAGAAAAATTGAGGCTAGACCAAGTGGAGTGCCAGTCAGGCAGGGGGCGAGGGGGGCTCCCGAGGGTTGCGGGAAGCTGAGCTCATTGATACCTATAGTCTCAATGTCAAAGAATGCAGGGCAAGTATCTGTAAGGTATGTGTCATCATGACACACATTGCTACTATTCCAGGCCACCCAGCTACTAGCAGGTCTCGATTGGCAGATGAGATACTCAACAATAACTGAAGCTTAACACAAATATATCCGTTTATGTGTTCGGTTTCCTTTGGAAAAAGAACGCAGGAATTATTAGAAGAAATAACCTTGTGACCAAAACTGGAACTCAATAAGTTCTTCTTAAAGGAGAAGTCCCACCAATGGATCAGGAATGGAGTAGAACATCTACTGGCACAGTTTTATGTGCTTTTTGTTATAACTCCTTTGCTCAAAGAGACACAAGTGACCCAGGTACTCGTGTCTGCTTGTTCAGATGTCAACCATGCATCTTGAATGGTGAAGCTGTTTGTATCTTTCGTTCTCATTGCATTTCCATGCTTTTTGATCATGCAGGAGCTCCGGTGGACCTAGTCCACCAAGAATTACATGGATAGGCATACGTTATACAGTATTGGAACTATGGGTTAAAAACATAAAAGGAGACCCCCTGTTCTGCCATTAGGACCTCCCACCCTGATACAACTTTGCTTTAGGCAGCAGAAATAAATCAGACCCTAAATGCATGTCAACGTATTTATAAATCATCCCATATTGAATAAACTAGTGGCGGGTGAGGTTTGTCTGCTGCTGGTCGCTTGGGTCAAAGCCTGAGGCCTCCAGAGACTTCTCTGGTTCATCGGTTGCCGGTTCTCAGTCTGAACTTTACACCTCACAGTGTAAGATTTTATTACATAACCTCTCCCTCCCCTGACACAGATTGAGCAAACTCGACTTTGTAGTAACGGAGAGACCTATGAATATCTCATTTAATAATTGACATTCGTTTACGGTCTTCATAACCTTTTGAAGAAGAAAGGGTGGGCAGCCGCCCAGATCTGTCTCACTAATGATTCTTTCATCTCCGGCTTGGCAGGCTTACATAAAGAATTTATACTCCACATTTACTATGTGTTTCTATTGGATTTATCAGGTTGCAAAATGGACTTGGGCAGCGTTACCATCTTTGGTTACTTAAAGGTGAACTGTCAGGAAAGCTTGTCCTGATTTATGTCTAGGCATAAACACACTAATAAACGGTAACAAATTGTTAGGGTTGTGTAATATTACATCTCACCTATCTGGTCTGCCACTGCCTATCTTATTGACCAAGATTTCACTGCGCTTGGTCTTCCCAGATGTTCTTCAGGACTTCTACTGAAAATGAAGAATGACTACAAAGGGGCATCCAGGACATGTGCTGTGCATTGATTTCTGTGATACCTTATTCAGCCTCTGGTGGTGATGTAGCAAACCCCTGCATCTGATTTTGTTTTAGGTAAACTTTTCCTTTAAGGGACATCTACCACCTGGGTGAAAGATTGACTGCAAAAGTGCCTGAGGGGCTTCAGACTCCATTAACACCTATGACGCCTGGAGCCCCTCAGGCTTATTTTCATACAGTCCTTCATCTTGGTGGTAGATGCCCTTTATGTCAATGCAATGATAATCTTAAAAATATAAAAGGGTTTGTCTAGTTTACAAAACAGTAGAAGATGGTGAGATAGAAGAGAATTATTATTTCAGGTCTATAATCTATAGTGAAGGGAGAACATCTTCTGCTCTGGAGGACCCGGGAGATGTGTTGTACATTGATATTTGTAATACTGTATTCAAACTGTGGGGGTGCTGTAGGGAAAGCAAACCTCTCCATCTGATTTCTCTATAGGTTGACATTTCCTTTAATCAAAAGAATAATCCAAAAATATAAGGAATATAGATAGATAGATGGATGGATAGATATAGATTGATAGGTTTTGTCTAGTTTATTAAACACACTATAATATGCTGAGATGGAAGAGAATCATCGCGTCAGGACCACAATCTCAAAACTAGAGTGAAGACGTATGCTCTGGAGGACTCAGTACATCCCTGATTTAGATGTGTTTAGGTATGACTTGTGTAATACCCCATTCAGCCTGTGGGGGTGCTGTTGGGAAAGCAAACACCTGCAGTTGGCTTTTCTACAGATTTTATCGCTGAGGATCCCGGCGGCTAAACACACAGAAGGTGATCATGTGTCGATATTTTTTGTTTTGACACTAGATTTTTTTTTGTTTAGAAGATCCCTCTGCATATTATTGCGTGTTATTGGATCCGTGATCTTCGGACCTGTCACTCCAGTGTGATAAGGACGTTCCCCCTCGTTTCGGGTTGCTTTGTTTAGGTGAGTGGGTGTTGGAATTCCCATTTCTCTTCCCCTGGAGAGCGGCTGCACTTATGTTATATATCATACAAACAAAACCACAATTTCACTAATCCTCTTGATCTCTTTTCCCCCCGTTATATATCATGTTGAAAGATGTGGTGCTGCTTCCTAACCACTGGATATGTTTCTACTTAAAATGACAGTATTCTCATTTTTCCAGAAGTTTTTACTGCATATTTCTTTAGATGTTTAATGTTTCCACCTTAGAAATGTAAACTTTGCCAAAAGTTATCTTAACCCACAGTAACTTACATCAGAACAGTAGCCCGGCCCGAGCCAAGCGCTGATGACATCATCTTCATATGGTGATGTCATACTGGATGGCATTGGATCAGAGTCAGCAGCCTGAAGGACATCTCTCGGTATAGCTGCAGGGTGTCATGGCACTTGTAGGTGTCCTACGGCTGGAGACCCTTATGCTGGGGGTGCATATTTTACTTAGAGTCCAATGCAAGTAAAGGGAATGTGCATTTAAATACAATATAAAGCAGCTGTACAACCTTTTCCTGTATACAAGTCCCAGTCCCTATTGCACCCTGTATCATCTAGTCCTGCTCCCTATTGTACCCTGTATTATCGAGTCCTAGTCCCTATTGCATTCAATATTGTGGAGTCCTGGTCCCTATTGCACCCAGTATCATTGAGTCCTAGTCCCTATTACACCCTGTATTATCGAGTCCTGGTCCCTATTGCACCCCGTATCGTGGAATCCGGTCCCTATTGCACCCCTGTATCATTGAGTCCTGGTCCCTATTGAGCCCAGTTCCCTGTTCCATCCTGTATTATCGAGTCCTGGTCCCTATTGCACCCCGTATTGTGGAGTTCTGGTCCCTATTGCACCCTGTGTCATCAAGTCCTGGTCCCTTTTGCACCCTGTAACATCGAGTCCCGGTCCCTATTGCACCCTGTAACATCGAGTCCTGGTCACTATTGCATCCTATATGATCAAGTACTGGTCCCTTATGCACCCTGTATCGTGGAGTCCTGGTCCCTTATGCACCCTGTATCTTGGAGTCCTGGTACCTAATACACCCTGTATCTTGGAGTCCTGGTCCCTAATACACCCTGTATCTTGGAGTCCTGGTACCTAATGCACCCTGTATCGTGGAGTCCTGGTCCCTAATGCACCCTGTATCGTGGAGTCCTGGTCCCTAATGCACCCTGTATCGTGGAGTCCTGGTCCCTATTGCACTGTATATCACTGGGGGTCTCATCCACATACTGTACAATGGGATTTTCCATACTGGCCCCTTGTCGTCTGCGCTTGTCTTAGTTGGCGACGATTTTCCTAATAATCTGACGGCTTCTGCTCTCCCTATCTACAGACACAAGATAACACGGATACACAGGACGCGTTATACGTCCATTAATATACTGATTGTCCATGTTAGGTGCTCAGAGCAAATTCCTGGGTTTTATCACTCGGAGGACACCCCCCGATCCTGCACTTGTGAGGACATGGCAGCCATTGACCTCTTATCTGCTCGTTGTCATCACATCCCCCTCACGTTTACACAAGATGTCACTGCAGCGCCAGTCTTCACCAGAAATGGCGGTCACGCCACGGCCTCTTCTCGTCTGGGATGAGATTAGCTAATGGTGCCTGTGACGTGACATATAAATAAAGCTGCAGGGGGATGATGGAGCCGAGGAGACAGGAGCCATTCATCACCATATTGGCACAGATCAATCATGTCACATACATACAATCCTGAGGTCGCTATATACACAGCCATGTAAACACTCTGACATCAATATCCCTGATATCTTATCTGCGGAAACCTTGTACAAGGGAGCCACTTCCACATCTGTACTATATGGCGGTATACACACGCTGCAGAATCCACAACTACCCCGACATCCATCATTTACATAGACCTCTTATTTGTGCAGTGTATATTGCACTATAGTGAGAATATATTCCATATGTACCATTCTGTACATAAAGAACGCAAAAACTTGAAGACCCAATACCATGCTCTGGGACCCCCAAACCATTGGGGGCACTATCTGGCGTTGTTAGTCCTCTAACAGCAAGTCCTGTTTGTGGGAAGTGAGGGTTGAAGTTTCAGAACATTAAAGGGTGTAGCTATTACTAAGTTCTTACATGTAAGCGTGAAGCGGTTCAGGTGTTGAGACCTCCACAGAATGTTCAAGTGTAAAGATTGTATAGACCATCGTCTTCATAAACCTGTACACACTCTAGACAGGTTCTAGATAACCCAGGGACACTTACTGGCACAGTGACCTATATTTGTTATCCAAGGCCTCCTTCATTCTAAAATAATTTTTATAAAATTATGCTAATGATGCAGGAGGGCTCATGGGGGTTAGTGCCTCCCAGCACTCTGCCATGAGTGCGGCAGAAATTCTTTTGTAACCTTGGCCAGATCTGTGTCATGACGCAATTCTGTCTCTGAGTTCCTTGGGCAGTTCCTTAGACCTCAGGATTCAGGTGCTCTGACGTACATTGTGGGCTGTGAGGTCTTACATAGATAGGTGTTTGCCTTTCCTAATCTAGTCCAATCAGTTTAATTAAACACCGCTGGATTGCAATGAAGGAGTAGAACCATCTCAAGGAGGATCAGAAGGAAATGAACAGCATGTGAGTTACAAAGCGTCTGAATACTAATGACCATGTGATATTTTATTTTTTCTTGTTTAATAAATTAGCAAAAATATCTACATTTTTTTTTCATTTTTTTGTCAAGATGGGTCAGAGCGCACATTAAAAGAACTTTTTCATTTTTTGAAATAGAGAGCGAAAAATCAAAAGGGGTCTGAATCCTTTCTGTCCTACTGTATTTGGGGTCCATATCACACCAATCGGGAATATACCCGTGTGCATGAGGAGGGGTCTACGGGGTACTACATTTATAATACATTTCTCACAGATCCTCCCCCATTCACAGCCATTGAAAATACCCGGATCTACCAGTCAATCCAATGTCTTTAAGGAATAAGGGACAGGCCCAGGCAGCGTGTAAATATTGCATATCCTGGATATATACATGTGTACGGGGATGGGGCTGGATTTTCTCCATATGTAATTCTGCTTTGTACTCGTCTCTTGAGCGCGCTCCCCGCTGTGTCTCCTGCGCCTATCACCAGACTAAACCACTTTATCTCTGTGCAGTAACATGTTTGTTGGTGTAACAAGTGAGCTGTCAGCCTGCAGTGCACATTTTAATCATTTCCCATTTTCTACAGTGCGCACCGCACCAACCGCCTGAAACCCAGATCCAAAGCCATATTACGTCTCCGGTTGCCAAAAAGAGTCTTTAATTGTCTGCCAAGACCATCTCCAGGTATTCCAAACTCATACGAGATGAAATAGTAAAAATGACATTTATTTCTCCCTGGATTCTTTGCCGGTTCTAATAACGTTCCTAGAACAAGCGGAGAAATGGTTCACAGATGTAGACGCACTCTCGTATCTCTCGTGGGGTCACTTGTGGCCACATCACAAAGGTTGACCTGCAGTATAAGCTGCAGTACTTGCTGCGGCGGATCGGACGCAACCACCTTCAGATGTCCTATGATTGGTGTGGAGATTATAGCATTGGGTAATAAATCCCAGGTCATTGCAGTACTCAACGTGTGAACCACCGATTCAGAAGCTTTGAGGAGAGTCACGTGCCTGGATGTGATGCCAGGGCTTGGATAAAGTTGATCATATGGTGCTGACTCCGCTTGCATACAGCTAGGGTATATGCACTTTTCCTACAGCACCTCCACAGGGCAAAAGAAGTATTACACATCTTTGTAATTCACGTACTGTCCATGTAATGCATTGCCAGGTCCTCCAAAAGACATTTTGTGTAACCAGAAGGTTCCTGGACTGGGGAACCTCCTATAATAAAGGGGAGTTTCCAAATGTTCTGGCATATCGACAGGAACTTAAACTCTCATTCATTCTACCAACAGGTGGGTCGGGAATTTTGCACGTCCGTTGTGGGGTACTAGAAGATGTGCCAGAGAGTTTCTATGGGATAAATGAAGGAATTTTTAGGGAAAAAATGCAGCGATATCAAACGAATCTTAGAAGTGTCTCTAAATGTGTTTTACCGTCCCTTTCCAATAAATTAGTCATCCCGTGTTGATCGCTATATCTCACAGAGTAACCCAGACCTCCTCTGCAGCGAGCACTTTCTTCTTCTGCTCCTTTTTGTGATTTAAGATCCACGAGATCTATATTTCTATCACCATTTCAGACCAATATTGTTTGTTCTCTTGAGGTCTGGCATGGGAACGGTATATGTTCCATAAATACCTCTAAAGAATCATTTATGAGCTCAGGAAAATACGGTGGTCCAGAGCAAACACGAATTCTTCTTTTTCTTATGATGTCATTCACCTATTTTTGTGTGTTTGCACTCATTTTCCTGGGCATGTGCTTGGGTTGGCCGCTCCGGATGACATCTGTTTTATGCGGGGTGCAATTTTGCCCTCCATGGTTGGAGAAGCTGGCAGACATTGCAGGAACGGGTGTTCCTTGCTCATGGTTAGTGTGTTATGTGTCTATTAGTAAAATAGGGGTTGTCTGGTTTTGAAGTTTGTATCAGATTAGGGAATTTTGGATAAACAGGGGAGGTGGGCAATTCTTCTGGAACCATAGTAGACACATTGGCGGAGAAGGTACGGCCGTACATTATACTGACTCTTGTGTAATGATTAATCCCCTACAGATTATGGCTGATTTCTAAGCATCTATTTCTTAATATGACCTGTCTTCAAAAAGGGGGCACAACAGAGGAGTTTGGGGATCCAGGATTAACTTCATAGATGCCTTGGACTTTGGGTTTCTTGGGCCCAGCAGAATGATTGATTCTAGGAGTTCTATCAATCCATGGAGGCTCCTGAACCTCTGGGCCCACTGGAGGATCCTTCCATGCCAACTCCCACCTTCCCATAGATGATCACAAAAAAATCATGATGTTGTATGGGGAAGGGGACTGCCATGTAAAGAAGAGCTAGAGGACATCAAGATGAGATAAGGCCCTGACGCATCCAGATTTCTGAGCTTATTCCATCATGATTCAATAATGGGTCAGGGAGTGAAAGTTCTCTTTACGGAGAGTTTGCTAATTATAGCCATAATGCTTTTGACCAGGATCAGAGAGTAAAATCTCTACTTTATACTAAAGAGACCCAACCACATGGAAACTGTACTTTCTACTACTGGGAATCTGTTCCTCCTAATATAGATATTTTGGTTTTCTTTAATCACACATTATGTCATTAGGCTTCCTAAAAGTCATGCTTGATGGTAAGGGAGCTGCCTTGCAAAGGTAGGAAAAGAGGCAAAGCTTTCATTGTCCCATCTACAAAAATGTATTGTGAGATAAGTCCACAGAAAATTGGAAACTGGACTTGGCAGAACAAGTGGGATAAGGGCCAACCGGTAACCTGGGAGCGAATTGTGATGTTAAAAGTGATTCATCATGACTGGTGGGGCGTTGGGAGCTCCTCAAACATTAGATGGGGGCAACAACCTTTTTTTATCTGCCAAATATTCTTTACTAAAATGTGTACTCCCTCCATATTCTGGACCAATCCTGGTATGGACTTACAAATAACGATGTGAAGGTGGCCAACTGGAAGACGAGTCACAACTAGGCCTCAAACCCTAGAAGTTGGCCTTATTTTCCCCGTTGCCAACAATAGACCTTAAGGTCCTAAATATCTGTCTCTGCGCAAAGAGATCAGAACTCTATTCTCCATTTTGCCCACATTTGGTTGCTTCCATCCCAACGAAAAAGGAGTTATGCTCTTTGCCTGGTTGGCCCGGTCCCTCTAATGTCTACTACTGCATGAGATAACGTGCTGGGACTTGTAGTGTAACACACATGGAGGGCTATTGCTCCGACCTCCTCACTATATCCTAACCCTGAGCGGCTGAGCAGTGTCATGATGAGGTCACAGGCTAACATGGGTCTGCTTAGTCAGTAACTACATACATCTCGCACCTCATTAACATGTGTCAGACAAAATGCTAACAACTCGGCTCCCGCTAATTCTGCAATTACTAGCCATGAGGATCTCCGGAGAGATAGGAGCCGGCTCGGTGCACCGTGCAAAATACTTGTAGTATTTGATGCATTGTTAATGCGCAGCTTCTCCTGGCATGAAGGGAATATCACGTTATCACATGCCGGCCGGGGTAATACCGTCATATGGCGCATGTTACTGTGCTACACCCCTGTATCTCAGCGATTCCGAGGACCATTAAGTGCACAGTCTGAATAATCGGAATCGATTTCAGCCTCTTGAGGAATGTTTTCTTTAAAGATATACAGGCCTAAAATTAGATTTGCTTTCTGCTTTAGTAAGTGTTAGCAGCGAAGTCACAGCTCCGGGAGAGACAGCCGGGCTAATACAAGGATTTCTCATCACTTGTGCCCACAAGTGTTTCACATTTTTCTCCCCCAGAATCGAGTTTCGTACTTCTGTGAGCGTGGCGGGCAGGACGGAGACGTGCGGCTGTCTATATAGGACAATTTATAGCAATATAGTCTTAGGATTTAAAGGAATAATTTGCATATGGAATTCATCTACATAATTAGGGGAAGTCCTTGTACTTATCAGACACCTCACATGCTGCAGCTTCAGAGCTGAAATCTCGCAGGCTGCCCAGGGCTCGGGACACGACTCAGGATCAGATTGGTGGGGTCTACCACACAGCGGATACACAGAAGTAGACAGCGCCATTCTTTGTGTAGTAGTCAGATGGGTAAAGCAGACGTGTGGTGGTGCGGATATTAGGGACCTATTCTATGGATAGGTTTATAGTGTTAGTGGAGAAAGCTTTAACCTTTAATAGCCCATATTTATTATTGCAGTGCACAAAAACCACATTGGGTTTTATAATCCTAATATTTTCGGGAAGGTAAGTCACCACAGGAGCCTGGCAGGAACTTGCATCCCACTTCCTACTGTAAACACATGGATGCTCGGCCAAGCCCAGTGTGCACATGTATGAGGGAGTCAGAAGAAATGGCATCTAGCTGACAGCTGTCTAATGTGTAGGAGCAGTGTGGACGTATAGGGAACATACCCTCGTACCATAGCCCCTCACCAGCAACCACCCAGCGAGCGCCCGGCTGCCAAAGATCCGTCTCTGCTCCTGGCAGAAGTGCACAGATCAAGCGGAGCAGTAATAATAGCCGGCTAGAGGATGGCGCTATTAATACTGTGTTATTTATGTATTGGAGATGGCTAATGGACTCTTATTGCTTTTATTAGACCGCGCATAAGACGAGGGAGTGCACGGCGGAGACTGTCATTGTTTGGAAATAAACTCAGATGAAAGTATAGGAAGGATTAGTTACTAAGTGACAATTACAGGGATTGTATTATTCCAGCCAAGCAGATGCTGATGATGTGCGATGTAGTCTCCAGCATAGAAACAGACGTGGAACTGGTGGCATCGGCCTCACCGCACAGATACTAGTGGTGCACCAGCGCCATGTGGAGAGGTTTTATCCCACCTCACTAGATGTCTTTTACTAATAGGTGTATACAGCTTCCGTGCACACCTCTGTGTCTCTATGGTTTGTAGGCTGAGCAGATTATACATAGTCTCCTATCTGCAGGCAGCATGTTATAGAGCAGGAATAGCTGATCAGATTGCAGGCAGATAGGACACTACGTACAGTCTGTCATAGAACAGAGGGAGCTGAGCAGTACACACCCGCATACACTTCTATGGGCTCACGGCCCTGTACGGGCACCGTACCCCTCCGTAGCCCGGGAAAAGATCGGACATGTCCTATCTTTTCCTGTGATACGGCGCCGTGCGCTGTATCTTCCTATGGAGAGGGGCGGGGGTGAGCAGCGCTCATCCCCTGCTCCTCTCCGCAGCGCCGATGTATGCCCGTAGTACGTCGTGTGAATGTAGCCTAATTAACTGTGTAATAAGTCCGGTCAATCTGTGTAATTGACTTAATTACAGAAACATGCCCTGTTGCTATATCGGCCTTTTTTTACTTTCCAAATGCCTCCTGCTCTGATCACATACTCTGAGTTTTAGTTTTTAGATTGTTACCTACCAAACAGCAGCTGCACACTAGCTGCCAGGTCTTCTCCCATGTACCAAACAGATCCCTTATAGGGTTTTGCTCAGGAAATCTTAATCCCTTAGTGATCCTAACATACTAAAGATCATTTTTAACCACTTGCATTGCAATTATGCTCAGGTTTTTGCTGCTTTTGCTCCTGTCCCTGCATCAGCTGCCCTGTCTAAGATTCAGATCTGTGGCATGGACTAAACGAGCAGTCACATGTCATCATATAGCTGTCCAAATATATAACATGTACTGTGCACCAGTCGTCCTCTGTGTAACTGGGCACAATGTAGAGAGAGAGGGGACCACATACAGGCTCCAATGGCCTCACTTACCTGGCAATGGTCCAGGCACAGGGGCCAGGTGAGCAGACATCGGTACAGGAGCATCGCCGGGACCAAAGATCTCCCCAT
The DNA here is from genome assembly GCA_019512145.1 of Engystomops pustulosus. Taxonomy (NCBI): domain Eukaryota; kingdom Metazoa; phylum Chordata; class Amphibia; order Anura; family Leptodactylidae; genus Engystomops; species Engystomops pustulosus. Next base: position 4,276,761 of record CM033648.1, on the reverse strand, counting down.
CTTCTCCTCTCCATCCTCTTCCCCACGCTGCTGGTGGTTGGGGTGCAGGGGCAGTGCCAGGACGGGAGATCTCCCCATCTTCTCCTCTCCACCCTCTTCTCCAAGCTGATGGTGGTTGGGGTGCAGGGGCAGCACCGGAGATCTCCCCATCTTCTTCTCTTCATCCTCTTCCCCAAGCTTCTGGTGGTCCGGGTGCAGGGCCACCGTTGGGAAGGGAGATCTTCCCATCTTCTCTGCCCCATCCTCTTCCCCAAGTTGCTGGAGGTCCTGGTGCAGGGGCGGCACCGGGAAGGGAGATCTTCCCATCTTCTCCTTCTCGTCCTCTTCCTCAAGCTGCTGGAGGTCTGGGTGCAGGGCCACTGCCGGGAAGGGAGATCTCCCCATCTTCTGCTCTCCATCCTCTTCCTCAAGCTGCTGGAGGCCCTGGCGCAGGGCCACAGCCAAGAAGGGAGATCTTACCATTTTCTCCTCCTCACAGCTCATTGCTGTCAATGGTCCACGTGTCTCTGGGCGGCACAACCAGGACCATGGCCGCCTTCTCGTCCGCCTCATCCACCACGTTGCTCTCACCATTGCCGCCGACTGTCCCAAGTGTCACAGAAAGGGGGATTCATGTGATGGAATCCGACCAGACAGGATGACCTGCGTGACCATAGTCAGGATGAGTTTATGGTTGGACCCCCGGGCAACCTAATTTCGTTTAAGAACTGATGGAGACAGGTTATTGATATATCCATGAAACTTATTTTTTTCAATAACATAAAATTACAATACATGTTATTTTTCTATTCTGAATGTAATTAAGATTTTTGCCTTTGTGGAAATAGCCCTTTATGTTTCTCCTGCAGAGTAACAGCAGCAGCATGGAAAACATTATACAGCAGTAACAAGCAGTGTTGCTGTAAATTTAGCTTTGGGATAAGATTGACCTGCTAGACACCCTTCATCTGGCCATTATAATCCTCTCTACTGTCAGAGAGGAGGCGCTGGAATGGAGGAGGGAGTTTATGATAATTTTATGGCAGTAGAGAGGTTGATTTCCCAGCAAACTCAGGGGCTAGGAAGAAGATTCAAATACCCCCCGATCTGTGAAGCAGCCCCTACTTGTGAGGTGGTGGAAGGCTCTCTCAGAGCAGGAAAGTAGGATTGTGGATTTACTGTATGGAGTGTATAAATGTCCCAATGCTCTGCTCAGATCCCCAAGACCGCACACAATTGCCTTGGATACTGACAAGCATCATGGTAAAGTCATTTAATGTCTGTACACTTAGCACCCGTGCTGTATAGGTTTGTGTTCATCACCACGTGATGCCTTTATTATTACAGAAATAAAAACAACCAATGATATGTGTTTCTCATCTGGCTCAGTAGAAGACAAAAGAAAGGAGAGAATGGCAGAGGATGGGGGCGTCAGAGGTAGGAACAAAGAGGAACATGAGATATCAGTATAGAACATCATTCCATAGACAGAGATCCAGAAGAAGCCAATTTGCTTATGTCTGAGCTCGGACTGGTACCACCTCGAGGAGAGAGAGAGAGAGTTCATGGAAAATTCTCACGGAAGCACCACCACCCTGTACTGTGAAGCACAACAGATTTCAATATACCCATTGACTGACAGAGGCTTGAAAACATCATGCGATTGGACGTAGGCAAAGCCAATTCACAGCACAGAAACGAGGGAGGACTTGGCCGTGGCAGACTTTATGGCAATGAAGGGGAATCCATCCAAAAGATAGAACTTAAAATGAAAGTGTACAAGGAGGGCAAGAAGTCGTCGGCACCGGATGCGCATTTTTTGTTTTAAAGAAATTTTTTCTGTCTTACTGTGCAACAAAATATTCTCTTTTTCTTCTGGGGATACAGTAAAACAAGCACAATAAACAATATTATTCATTAGAAAAACAAAAAGCAAAAATCTTGTGGTTATTATTTGTTTGTTCCATTCTGTGGATACATACGGGAGGAGCCATCCATCCATCCATGCCCCATTATGTCTCTGTGGTTTATACATCAATAAAACCCAAATGTTTTTGTGAAGAGGATGAGGGGGGGATATGTATTGCTTCTTTTGGTGTGAGTGGTATGTTCTATGTTCTTCTAAAAATACTCTTCCCAGATTCCTTTGCAGTGAAGACGTTGCGGTGTAAGATACATTCCCGTGTGCCAGTCACTTCTCTCTTTCATGGTCAGGGGAATAAAGTCTTTGGTTGACAAGAAAGGAGGGAAAAGCCGACGCATCTTTAACCTTCCACTTTAACTGGAGTCCGCATTTCAGCGCGGGGAATAATACTTTATCGGGTGAAGGAAGCATTAAATCTGAGCTGACAGCCCCTGGGAGGGGTGACCCGGTGACGCCCCGCCTGACAGGCGCTCTCATACCGTTGTAGCCGGACCATACTGGAAATGTAACGGAGACGTCTCCCGGATGCGGACAGAGAAGTGACCTTTACTCCACGAACTCTGAAGTGAGAAAGGCAGAAAGTCATCGTCCAGCCATTGCTCCTTATTGTTATCAGAAGTGAAAACCAGTGCAAAATGGTCCAATTGGTCTTCGGCATAACAGTAGCCTTCAGATGTTCCCAGCATGCTCCTGGAGATCTCGTTCATCTGGAGGACCACAAGCTTCACCACTTCCCGAGCTGCCGTTTTACTCGTTATATGTAACTGGTCGGAGAGATGGAAAGAAAATATTAGATTGTGTAAATTCTCTACTACTAATAGACCCAATACTTAAAAGGTCCCCATAGAGAATTGTGTACACATTGCCAAAGAGTTTTCATAGTAAAACTGTCTTTTTCTGAGAAAAAAAAAAGATAAGTTAGATGAAAGTTTACCTTTCTGTGTACAGAGCTGTGTCCCCTGGGAGGGGCCAGTGGGCACCGGCAGCAGATACATCATGAGGTCTAAGCCCCATGTTGTATCCAGCGGGGGGCGGCGCACCAGCTTATGATAAATCCCCCCTATATTCAGGATGATGAGATAGAAAATTACAATAGGACATAAAACTCATGATCCTGTATCAGGTACAGGCTGTCACACTCATCGCACCAGGTCAGAACTTTTCCTGATACGAGTGACTAATCTCCCCACGTACATGCGCAGGACCGCCAATCACAATACACCGCGCCCAGGGCTTCCGTACCCACACATGCTACATCCCAGAGGTACTCAGGTACCACCCCAGAGGGTACTGCCATGTACAAAATCTACCTCTTCCTAGATTTCTTTCAGGCTATACATCTTATCTGGAGATTATTATTATCTCCATCTGTGGATTATTTGGGGCCTTTCTTGTCACTTGCATATTTTGCTTTCTGTAATTACAGTTTATTATGCGTTTGCATTGTTGGTCCATGTAGCTACATGGGAATTACTGTATATACCCGAGTATAAGCCGACCGAGTACCCCCTAATTCTACCACCAAAATTTGGGAAAACCTATTGACTCGAATTTAAGCCGAGGGTGGGAAATGCATTGGGTCACAGCCCCCCCCCATTATATAGCCAGCCAACCCCCTGTAGTATATAGCCTTCCAGCCCTTACCCCAGTATATAGCCATCCAGCCCCTGTAGTATATAACCTGCCAGCCCCTTCCCCAGTATATAGCCATCCAGTCCGTGCCCCAGTATATAGCCATCCAGCCCCTCCCCCAGTATATAGCCATCCAGCCCCTGCCCCAGTATATAGCCATCTAGCCAATGCCCTACCTTTGTATAGCCTGCCAGCCCCCGTGCACCAGTATATAACCATCACCTACCCCGTAATGCAGGCACCCCCCCTCCCCCCAATCTGTTATACCTACCGCGTTATGTAGCCCCCTCCCCCGCCCTGTTATACAGGCATTAGATTAAAAAAAAACCCTCACTTCTCCGGCGCCCGGCAGGTCTTCTATGTGATGCATCAGTCAGCGGCAGACCCGTGCAGCGCACAGCTCTGACATCAGTGGCCGACGCTGACATCAGTGTGTGTGCCGGCTACCGGCACACACAATAAATACTACACCCGCCACTGACAACAGAGCCTGCGACGTCACAGGGACCTGCCGCTGACTGATGGATCACGCAGAAGACCTGCCGGGCGCCGGAGAGGTGAGGGTTTTTTTTTTCACTCGAGTATAAGCCGAGTTTTGGTTTTTCAGCAGATTTTTTGTGCTGAAAAACTTGGCTTATACTCGAGTATATACGGTATGTATTTTTTAATATGGAGTCATGAGTTTTATGTCCTATTGTGATTTTCTATCTCTTGGTCATTCTGAATTATAGACCATTTACTCTGCGGTAACTGTTTATACAAATCTTGGCCTGAAAATAAAATCTACCTTTAAAATTGCAGACAGTTGTGCTTGGCTTGTAGAAATGTAGTGTAACACAGTGGTCCAGGCAGGGGAATGGATGTCCTTTCAATACCAAATCAACCAAGTTTTGGTTGCAGGCAGGACATGGTGTAGAGTTGTCTACCAGCCGCCCGCAGGATGTATCAGGAGGCCGCAACTTATAGGGCTGGCAATAGGGGTGTCTGAAGCAAATTGCACCTAAGGATGAACCAGACTTGTGCACAATTCTCTTCCTCATATTTCTGGTTTCTTTAAACTTTCCTATGATGTTACACAAATAAACAGTGAGTTTCAGGTGTGCCTTAAAATACATTCACACGTGTGCCTCTAACACAGATGTTTCCAATAAATCAGAAACTTCTGACTTTGACTTTTGAATTAAGGGTTGTTTATGACTTACTGCAGTGTTGACTGCCCACTAAAGATGTCAGCTGGTCTGGGGCTTGAGTCTTTCTCCTGCCCTGATGCTTATGGTGGGAGCAGGACAGGTCTCTGGTTGTGTCTGACAGCCTGGGGAGAAGGCAGGAGCAGTTTATTACAACTTCTGCCTTCTCCTTTCTTCACTGAATAGAGCTTAGGTCGCGCTATGCAGTGAATGTAGGAGCTGGTGATCACCTGGTCTATATTGGTTAATCAGAACTAATGGGTACAGCTCTGATTTCAGGTAAGCCCCAACATATGTATAAACATATAGAAATACATGTTAAATAATACACAATAAGGCTACATTCACACTAACGTATGGGGGACGTATATACGGCCGACGTATATACGGCCGATATACGTCCCCCATAGGCAGCAATGGGCGCACGGCACCCTACGGGAGCGGTACGGTGCCGCACACGTGTCTCACCGTACCGTTCCGTACCCGGGAAAAAGATAGGACCTGTCCTATCTTTTCCTGTAATACGGCGCCATGCGCCATTAATTCCTATGGAGAGGAGCGGGGGTCAGCTGCGCTCACCTCCTCCTCCTCTCCCCGTACACTGCCGTTGCCCACTACGGTACGGTACGGGCGGGCAACGGCAGTGTGAATATAGCCTAAAATTGTAAAAAGATCCCTGCTAGGCTATATTAGCCCAAGACTATATAATATAAAAATGACTGTCACACCAGGGAATTAATTTATAATGGTCATTTTAAGTTAAAGGGGTTTCCCATGAAGATTATTATTATTCTTATATGTACTCAGGATAACAAAATAACACATTCTCTAATTCACTGTTATTAACAAAAATACAGCATTTCACAGATATAAGTCAAACCTGGATTTCTGTGTGACAGCCGTGTATGTCTCTGCTGTGTGTACTGTGGCCACGCCCCCGGCACAGAGCTCAGAGACATACACTGATCACATCCTGCCAGCACATGGTGAGCAGAGAGAGGCTGCAAACTACAAGCTACAAGGAGATAAGTGATCCAGGGGAAGGGGAAGGCAGGCACATATCTGTGAGGTGTAGAAGAGCTGTATGTCTAATAAGCAGGATCTCATGCATCTCTGATCTGCCTCATCTCTCTCTCAATGGGGGTCATTTACTAAGGGTCCAATTTGCGTTTTCCCGACGTGTTACCCGAATATTTCCGATTTGCGCCGATTTCCCCTGAATTGCCCCGGGATTTTGGCACACGCAATCGGATTGTTGTCGCATCGGCGCCGGCATGCACGCGACGGAAATCAGGGGGCGTGGCCAAACGATAACCCGGCGGATTCGGAAAAACCGCCGCATTTAAAAAAAAAAAATTGTGTCGCGAAAATTGCACTTACCTTCACTGGGCCCGGCTCGGTGTATTCCAGTGCGTTCTGATGCTCTTCAGCGCAGCAGCGCCACCTGGTGGACGTCTGAGGAACTGCCTTAATAAATCCCGGCCGGACCCGAATCCACCGCAGAGAACGCGCCGCTGGATCGCAAATGGGCCGGGTAAGTAAATCTGCCCCTTTGTGTCAGGGTGTTAGTACAATGTCAGATCCAGATGAAAGTGTTGCACAATTTTAAAAACCTTTTATTTCTTTAAAACAAGACCCGAAGAAACTAAAAGAAGAGTAGAACCTGACAGAAGAGGCACACATCTGCATGTCAGTGTGCTTGGTTTATAATCCTTCATCCTGGGGGTAGATTTCTTTTAACCCCATCCCTAATCGGCTAACCATGCCCCCTTTAACCTTTGAAAAGTGGTGTGGAGAGGGGTGACTGACTGGTCTGAGGCTCCCTCTTATACATTTAATAGGGAGGCGATCAAGAGCCAGAGAAACAAGTAATGTGAAATTAAGTTATATAAAGTACTGTAATGATTTCGAATTTTGACAAATGGAGAAATAACCTGGGGACCGTACTTGGAGGTCAAATAAGAAAAAAAAGAGACTGACGAGCAATAAAAACGTCTTCTAAAGGAGCCGTTTGGAGAAGTCTGCATATTTTGAGCGCCGGTAAGATCCTTCACTTCCGTACGACATTTGGGTTTTCTACTACAGAATTCTGACAAAGGCATTTTTAAAATCAGCATAACAGAGGCTATAGGAACCTGTCACCAGCTAAACATGATATTCCTGGTGACAGGTTCACTTAAAAAAATGTACTATGCATTACAAGAAAGCCCTGTTCCCCCGCTTTTTGTAACTTTAACCCTTCAAAAAAAAACGAAAAAAAAAATTAAGGTAGCATGCAAAAGTTATAGCCCTTAGACCAGTGGTTCTCAACCTTTCTAATGCCGTGACCCCGCAATACATTACCCATGTTGCGGTGACCCCAAACCATATACAATAATATTATATTTGCACCCAAAACGAAATAAAATGGAGGCTCTGATGGCTTTAGGCGACCCCTGTGTTTTGCACACTTTGCCGCCCAGCATGTATTCTCAGTGAGGAGAAGGAAATAATCGTCTATTAGACTCCTCCAGTGACTTGCGTCTTGGATTGAGCAAGTGAAAACCCAACATCCAGACAATGTTGGGAAACCAGCATAACACTAAGTTTTGTATCAAACCAGATGGACCCTGAATGTAAACCTGTGTTTTATAGTAAAATAATAAAAATGACATCATTCAGTTCTTTCACAAGTCAGGTAATACGTACAGACCTCCTGCTACAGTACCTTAACACTCATCTCCTTGGACAGACCAGTCTCGTATTGTGGATAAATCCGTAAAGTCACAGAGTTATTCTTTTTCCCTTGGCCTGTTAATATTTTCGGTTCCAAAGGTTCCTGGAAGTCGTGTGTCCACTCAACAGAGTGTGTGCGATAAATCCTCTGCGAGTCTCCACGCGGCTGATCATTGTCCGGGCTAAAAGAAGTGCTTGTCCTCAGGCCCCGGACACTGCGGTGACTCGTAGGCTTGGACTCTGTTGGAGAGCTGTCTACAGAACCTGGACAGGACTTTCGCGAGGCCTTGTTCGGCTGCTTGGGGAAGTCCAGGCTGCTGGTGCGGACGCAGTAAGCTTGACGCTTTTCTGTAATACGTAAAAGTTCAATTTGCCGACTGGGAAGCACAAAGTCACTGTCATAAAGCTGTTGTGGACGATCATCTTCCTGAGGCATTACTTTGGGCTCATGAGTCTGCAGTACATCTGGCGTCCCATCTCTGAAGCTACGGAGGCTCCTCCTGCCACATTCCTGCCCAGAGGAGTAAACCAGGTCCAGTTCTTTTGGACTTTGGGCTCTGCTAGAGTCATAATCACTGTCGGTAGCAAGGAAGACTTCTGAAGAGCCCTCTTCATCCGATACACCATGAGAGTCTAGAAGAGGGGAAGACTGGCTCGTGAACTTCACGTCCAACAGTTCATTATCAGAGAAGGGGACAGCAAGGAGATCTATGGGTGCAAACAATTGGAAATGGGTTATAATAATCACAAACATAACTGCAGCTAAATAGCCAAATTTTGGGGCAATATTCAATACATATATGATGGAGGTCCTTCCATCCACACCGTATAAGGCAGAGCTTCTAGACTCGAGTCATGCACATGTTTCCCAGTCTGGACGCAGTCATTCAAGCCCTTACATTTACATAAAATGAAGAGCATCCCTCACTATGACCCCCGGCCGCCCCTTCTCACCTGTATTGAGCTTGCGGTCGGTCTCAGGAGAGGGGGTTGGAGAAGGGAAGTAGTCCAGGTGAGATGAGGTGGACTGAGCTTTTTCCTTGAGGAATATTTCTCCAGAGCCATTGAGGAACCAGGTGAGGGGCACAGCACACGATGGCTGCTTGTACCTTGCATGTTGTAGGGCATCCATCATCCACCGCATCTCCCTCCAGATTTCTTCCATTTGCTGCAAGAATAAAAAAAAAAGCGATGGAGAAAAATAAAGTTTCTTTTTCTAAACTTTTTCCATTTTGGAGAGGTAAGAGAGGCCGCCAGGAAGGTCTTCTTCATCAGTTCTATAATGCCCTGATGGCGACGGCTGGGATCCCCAGAATGGACATCCCATTTATCGTTCTATAGTAAACATCTCAGGTCACAATATTGTATTCTATTATCGCCATATTACTGCAGTCAGGCCTGATGGCGAAATCCCAGAATTTGTCCCAACAATAATCACAACGTTACTCATAAGGTTTTCAGAGCATTTTGCAAAACAAAACAAATGCTAAATGTTTCCGCTTCCAAACCTACAAGAGGAAAAAATGCATTTCTGAAACCCAAAGATATCAATTGAGATAGAAAAAAAAAAATCACAAGGATAAAATCTGCAGACTCAACTCGGCAGGAGCAGGGCCTGGTCAGACCAGACGACTCCTTCAATTGCCTCCCGACCAATAGCCCATTAGCCAGAGAACAGACTGCCATGATAAATAAATGGCAGGGAGACGTCTGCAGTACACACGCCTCATACACACAGTATCTCCCCTACTTCCTCTGTGGGACTTGGCAGGGGCAGCTCTGTATTAGTGGTGAAAAGGTCTCCCAGTCTTTATCCTGTTGGCTGGTGCAGCCATACACTTATGGAGTTATCAAAGCCGGTATTAACTCTCCCCCCACATACCCGCACCGTGCCAGCAAACGCGTCTTACTCATAGGGGATCCTTGCTATTCCTCTCCAGCAGGGCCACAGAAGTGTTAGCTGGAAGCCTGGGCAAAACACCGCTGGCTTGTACTAAGTCATAATCATTAAGGAAAACACAGAAGACGTTAGTAATACCACCAGTGTCCTATGATGATAGGGTTAGAGGCCATGGCACCTGTGGGCAGCTCCATGGTGAGAGGCTGCAGGGGCCTGACCCTGACAATCCATAGGTCTGATCCCCCATTACACCCAGTATAAGCAACGTGTTTACAGACAGCCTTATAATGGGAGGAATTGACACGATTCTGAGCCAAGTATGAATGAGATCTCCGATTTATCAGACATCCCTCCCCTACAATTACACTTTATGTGTCCCTGGCTATAGACGTGTTGATTTAGAGCAGCCCTGGGCCTAATTCATACCTGCACTTTACATGCGCTCCTGCCAGACAACACCACAAGCTAATATCGAGGTTGTACCCAGCGAGAGACCTCATGTCCATTAGTGGTATCTATTATCAGGAGTCTGCCTTCTCATAATGACATATCAAGTAATGGCGGGAGGGATAACAACATGTTATATTCCATCAGCTAAAAAGGCTTAAAATAATAGCAAAGTAACAAAAAAACAATGTGAAGAATAGATAAACACGGCTGCATTTTGATCGAAGGTCAAAGTTTGTACTTTTTCCCCTACAGTCATGAAGGATCACATATGAGTGCAGGGAGCACAGGATGCAGCCAGGGCCTCATGATGCACAGTGTATGGGGGTGACTGATCTTACTAGTGATTGTTATCTGAACGCATGAGGATTGTCACATTACAAGTAACAAGTGCAGAGGGGCGACCTACTATATCATCACTGCAGTTATTTACCTTCAGTGCTCCAACAAGTAATCGGGATCAGATCAACATAGCTGGATCCCTCCATCACACCAACTGAAGATGCGGGGCCCTGGACATTACTGCGGGTGCGGGGCCCTGGATAACACTGTGGGTGTGGGGCCGGCAGCCCTGGACATTACTGCGGGTGTGAGGCCGGCAGCCCTGGACATTATTGCGGGGCTGGCAGCTGGACATTACTGCGGCGTCGGAGGCGGCAGCCCTGGACATTACTGCGGGGGTGAGGCCGGCAGCCCTGGACATTATTTGCGGGGCTGGCAGCCTGGACATACTGCGGGGGGAGGACGGCAGCCTGGACATATCGGGCGTGAGGCCGGCAGCCCTGGACATTACTGCGGGGCGTGAGGCCGGCAGCCTGGACATTACTGCGGGCGTGAGGCGGCAGCCCTGGACATTACTGCGGGCGTGAGGTTGTCAGCCCTGGACATACTGCGGGCGTTGAGGTCAGGCGCCTGGACATTACTGCGGGCGTGAGGGTCCAGCCCTGGACATTACTGCGGGCGTGAGCCGGCAGCCCTGGAAATTACTGCGTGCGTGAGGCCGGCAGCCTGAAATACTGCGGCGTGAGGCCGGCAGCTGGACATACTGCGGGCGTGAGGCCGGCAGCCCTGGATCATTAATGCGGGGTGAGGCCGGCAGCCCTGGACATTACTGGGGGTGAGGCCGGCAGCCCTGGACATTACTGCGGGCGTGAGGTCGGCAGCCCTGGACATAATGCGGGCGTGAGGTCGGCAGCCTGGACATTACTGCGGGGTGAGGCGCAGCCGGCGGCTGCGGCCCTGGACATTACTGCGGGTGTGAGGCCGGCAGCCCTGGACATTACTGCGGGCGTGAGGCCGGCAGCCCTGGACATTACTGCGGGCGTGAGGCCGGCAGCCCTGGACATTACTGCGGGCGTGAGGCCGGCAGCCCTGGACATTACTGCGGCGTGAGGCCGGAGCCCTGGACATTACTGCGGGCGTGAGCCGGCAGCCCTGGACATTACTGCGGGCGTAGGCGGCAGCCTGGACATACTGGGGCGTGAGGCGGCAGCCCTGGATATTACTGCGGGCGTGAGGCCGGCAGCCTGGACATTACTGCGGGCGGTGAGGCCGGCAGCCCTGGACATTACTGCGGGTGAGGTGGCAGCCCTGGACATTACTGCGGGGTGAGGTCGGCAGCCTGGACATTACTGCGGGCGTGAGGCCGGCAGCCTGGAATATTACTGCGGGTGTGAGGCCGGCAGCCCTGGACATTACTGCGGGCGTGAGGCCGGCAGCCCTGGACATTACTGCGGGCGTGAGGCCGGCAGCCCTGGACATTACTGCGGGCGTGAGGTCGGCAGCCCTGGACATTACTGCGGGCGTGAGGCCGGCAGCCCTGGACATTACTGCGGGTGTGAGGCCGGCAGCCCTGGACATTACTGCGGGCGTGAGGCCGGCAGCCCTGGACATTACTGCGGGTGTGAGGCCGGCAGCCCTGGACATTACTGCGGGTGTGAGGCCGGCAGCCCTGGACATTACTGCGGCGTGAGGCGAGCCTGGACATTACTGCGGGCGTGAAGCAGGCAGCCCTGGACATTGCTGCGGGTGTGAGGCCGGCAGCCCTGGACATTGCTGCGGGCGTGTTGGCACATTTGTGTCCAGTTCTTGTCCATTACCTGGATGAAGTCCTGGATCTGCTGATGCCTTTGCTTGGCTGTTGAGAGTTCGCTGTCGGAGAAGGCTTCCCTGAGACTCTGCTGTGACAGGAGAGACTCCAATTCCAACAAGGCCGAGAGCTGGCAATACTGACTGATAAAATCCCGATCATATGTGAAAAAGTGAACTGCAGAGACAAAAGGAAGAGTTCAGGCCAATTCCTTGCAATGTGCGACAGATGAAGGAGTCATGAGATGTTCTGCACATGTTTGTTATTGTAACACAGTGTGAACGCAGCCACAGCATATTTTAGAAGTAGAAGTGATTTGCTTTCTTCCAGCCAAAACGCCCTATGTAGTAGAAACAGGCGGCAATTGTGTTTGTTTGTTTTGGTAATGAAGTGATGTGCGTGGTGGAGCCCCCTGCAGGGGAGTGTGGGCTCCATGAATGTTTTTGTTTTTATCCCACGTTTCCTGGGAAGACACCAGGGACTGGCACGGCACCAGCTCGTAATGTCTTACAGCTCACAAGTACCTGACACAAAGAGAACATGTGGAGAATACGAGAATGAAATACATACAGATAGTGGAGTAGAAAGAAAATGAATGCAAATCATGAAGTGCCTGGATACAGTGAAGCCCAGCACTACAAGGACATATCAGGAGGCCAATGGCTACACGGCAGGGGGATGCTACCGTGACCGCAGAGAATATTCAATGAGATAAATATCTACGTGACCATTAAAGGGAATGTAACAGCAGATACGACCATGGAAAACTGCAACTAGTGTAAGGTATCATCCCTGGAGATTTGTGTAACCATAGCAGGACTGTGAGAAATACATTTATATGTCAGAATTGTAGGACTTGGAGCACTGGGGGAGTGTCCTCACACTGCTGTGCCTATATCCTTAGCTCTCTGCATTGAGCGTCTCCCCTCCTCTCTGCTTTGAGTGACTGTAGTAATATTCAAACAGGGAAGGAGTCGTGGAGCACCACAATACAGAGCGCTTAGAGCACAGCAGTGTGAGGAAACAACTCCTACCCTGGAATATAAATCCATATATCACAGTCCTGCTGCTACTAACAACATACAGAAAGGTCTAATTACACAGATCACTACCTGCAGCTTTGTACGGCCACAACTGCTGTAGACTGGGGACAGGTAGTCAATCTCTTACCCAGCTCAAATATTTGCAGGGGCAGTGTGAGGAATCCTGAGTACGGGGTGTACGGGTTGTTCTGGCCTGGAGCTGTGCAGACATCATCAGACGGTGGGAGCAAGAGCAGCAGCGAGACCTGACCCCCAAACTCCAGCACCTCCTGACTGTATAACCGGAAGTCTTTAGCCTGGAACAGAGGACAACAAGCGGTGAAGCGGTTTTCTTGCACCTTCTGTACGGTTTTGTTTTTTATGGTTTCCGGTGCCGACATTAGATGTCACCACATGGTGTCACTGAGAAGGGGAAGACTGTCTTGCCCTCTTCTGCTAGCGCACACAGTTATGGGCTACCTCATGAAGGGGGATGTTGACTTGACTCATGAGCTCCTTCACGGCTGTCCGGAGTTCCTGCAGCAATACGTTCTGGCCGCTGTCTGAGTCCTGCTCATTGTTCATGGGTTCCTCCACGTTGGCCAAAGTCTGGAGCCATTCCCATTCTTCCCTATGTGGGACACAAATGAATTCTTAAACCAGAAAACCCATTGCAGCAAAGTTACACAAACCCTATACAGCTCACAAGAGACCCCAGCAAGGGTTGGTCTTCACACTGCAGGTATGTTGCAGTTTTACCATAAAATTGTGATTTTTCAGTATAACTGTGATAAAACCACATCCCTCTCTCCCTCTCCCGGAGCCGGGACATCCATGTACACAGACAACCTATTGATTTCACTGGAAACTTTGTAATGCAGAGCTAACCCTGCGGGGGCGCTGTGGGCAACCCGAGCAATTGCTTCCAGTTACCCTCATCAATCATAGCAAATAGTGGGGTACGAGCACATACTTTATAGGCAGAAGATCCTTTCAGCAAGAAAAAAATTCATGTTTTTAGAAGCCCAAATGTATAAGAATATACACAGTAATAGTAGAAATGTCCATAAATGACCAATCACGACTGCAAAACCTAATACACAAGATCTCCAGAAACAATATCAATCCTTTATCCAATATCAACACCGTCATTATGATGACCTTGTATTGAACCATGGTGGATTTCCCTCCGAGGTATTTAGAGTTAGGACGGTCTTGTAGGTTACTTATTGGGGTCAGATAAGACCCCAGCCAATGGCGGCCGTGTATAGTGAACGTGTCTGCCTCTCCTGCTGTTCTAACCCCTACGCCGAAATATGTGCTCAGACGCTGCAGAATGAATGGCGCCTCAGGAGCTGTTAAGGGGCTTCGGGGATTGACTGGGTTAAATCCTCAGATACAGACAGATCTGAAAAAATTTGCAGCCTCAGTTCTCATGGCTTAACCCTGTGCACATGGATTAGTGACCATCGGGAAAAGCAGCAACAGGTGATACTACAGGCAGATATTTCAATTCTGTCCATCCAGGCAACTGATGATGGTGGGATTAAAACCCTGAAACATGAGTGAATTTCAAATGTGCAACGTGTGTGCGCCCTCTGCAGCGCCCGATGGGGGGAGGTGGGAGCGAGCTGGAGACCTAAATACAGCCCAGTGCCCGGGACGTGCCTCACAGGGGTAATACTGAGCACCCTGCAAGGACTGGCTCATGCATTCTTCTATTACCAAGTCTCTATAAACAAAATATCCTGCATGGATTGGGAAGATCCTAAAAGTGGTTTCTTCCAGCTGAAATAAAATGGGAAAATTGACAGGGTCTGGGGTCCCGCTGTAAGTGACAGCAGATCAGAATGGTGGCAGCAGGGGATTGGTCGAGAGGAGTAGGAATGCTTAAAGAGGACCGGTCACCAGATTTTGACCCCCCTCCGTAACAATACTTGCTGATAAAGGGTTACAAGTCCTCCCCATATCACATATTAGCTGCCAGTACCTTAATTAAGGGCACTGTACCTTAATTACAGACGTTTTTCTGACTCGTTTCTGATGTCTGCGACCCTTCTCTCTCTCAGGTTGGCAGTGAGCCACGCCCTATTATTCTGACTGACACCTCTGTGTCTTTTCAAATCCCTGCTTTGCCTCCTTGTACTTAGGGACCGTCTGGTAATATTCAACTACAGACATATATAGCTTTATGTACAGATGGGAAATATTTTGTCAATCTTTTTTACACACTGCCTTGTGTTACATTCATGACATGTGACCAGTGACATCATTGCAGGTCCTTTAGCCTTCTAATAATAGCAAACTGTACACCATGTATGTGATTACATGAGATCACAGCAGCCTCCATGGAGGATGGAGAGGAGTAGAAGTCCATGGAGGCTACTGTGATTTCATGTGGTCAGATATATGCATGGGGTACAGTTTGCTATTATTAAGAGGCTAAAAGACCACTCTGGTCACATGACATGAACTGCTAAATAGTAAGTAAGGCATGAGGAGGAGTAGATGGGAGGGGTCAGATGAGCAGGACATGCTCTCTTTGATGCCAGGTAATATAAGTTAAAAAAGGTGATTTATGAGGATGTAAGCAAAACAATTTGTAGCTAAAAGAAGGCTGTCAGTCAGTTAATTGAGCTCTATAGGAACCTGTCACTGGCTGTATATGTGCAAATGTGGTGACAGGTTCCCTTTAAGGAACATGCATGTATAGAAGTATAAGAGACCGGACCACCAGAGCCTTTAGTGACTCCAGCTAATTGTAACAATAGTCATAAGCAGCTAATAAATGGTCACCAATAACAGGGGGTCTTAGCTGCAGTAACATGGGTGTATATCTGACTGACTTGTGCCCCAGTGCCCACACAATTTATGTAATAACAGATGTCTGTAGAAAGGTTCTTGTGCTCATCCGTGTTAAGCCCTGACTAGAGCCTGTTTGTTCAGCCAGCAAATGATCCTTTTACACTCGCACCATTTCCTGTGCTCCTATTTAAATCCATGTTTCTTCATTCTCTATGGGATGACAGAGGCCTCTATTCAGCGTGACCCGAATGTGTGTCCTGGACAGGGAACCATACATGACTCTGTCCTTGGCTGCTCACCATCGCGAATCAGATCTGTGAGGAACAAGCCTAATCTTTGCAATAAACAATTATCCATCACCGATTAGTTTCTAAGAGCTCCATTTTCCAGATACAAAGACATCCCCAATGTGGGGGTGTGACTGGTGGGGCCCCCCTAATATCACAAGTTATGTGAGATCAATCTCTATAGGATTGCTAAGCGCTGTAGTCCACTATGTCCAGCAGTCCCATAGCGAAAACTGGTGCACCCATGTGTGCAACATGCTGCTCTATTCACACAGAGAAGTAGCACCCCTGTTCTCATCAAAGACCAGACCCCATCAATCACATAGTTATATCCTATGCTGCACAAAGTTGGTACAACTCCGTTATGTAATTCTGTGTTCCTGCAGCCACCACTAGAGGGAGCTAAAGCGACTACTGCATACTGCTTTATTATGAAGTTCTATGTAAAAACTGTATACAGGCAGATAATTGTCTCCCTCTAGTGGTAGAATTTTTTTTTATAGTTTACTGCACGTGGAAAGGATTTGGAAACCTACATCAAACTAATGTTGTTAAATGATGCAATATTATAAAGTTAATATCTGGAATGGGAATGTTCGTATACAAAACAAGTTTAAGTGCCCAAAAAGAACAAAACATAAGCTGGATTCATCTTGCAATCCTAGAAAAGCAGAGTGCCCCCCCAAAGTGTATGAGCATTGTCCTCAGGTTATATGTCCTGCCGTAGCTGAATGCAGAAGACAGCTGACGGCCCGTTGAAATCTATCCCAGTCTGGAGAAAGCCATCACTAGCAAGAACCTGAGCTTTCCAGGACCTGGCTAAGCCGCTCCGATCATATGGAGCTGTAAATAGAAACAGGCGGGTGAGTCCATGTGGATCATTCAGTGCCCATGACGGGGGTCTCTATAGGAAGTGTCCTGCTATTCCAGACCTTTGTGGATTTAGCAGTAATTTTGTTCTGCGATTGCACTAAGAATAGTTGGGCTATGTTCAGATATCAGTGCCACCTACTGAGCACATATCAGTCCCCCAAACCCGTCTGCCACAGGAGCCGGCGGGATTCAGCCCCAGCGCAGCGCTAAAGTAAATATTGATAGACAGCAATGCACGGCTTTCATAACTGACTGTAACTGAGAGCTCTCATTACATTACTGACAAATGGAGATATAAATAGGGGATCACATGGACAGATATAGAGAGCGTGTCCACCAGCAGAGTATACAGGACAACCAAAATTTCTACTTCATCTTGGTTCAGGACCAAAGGTCCAGTGTAAATAAAAGAGCGCATTGCATTCTTTAACTGGGGCTGCTCCAATGATTCTGGTGTCATTGGAACTTTTCCATATCCCCTAAGGACCTGCAGACAATGCGTTTTAGGCTCGCACACTGTAGCCCAGGTATAACTGGAAGCTGCTGGGCCACACGGCTCCTGACTATAATGTTAGACTTGTAAAGCATAAGGCCCTCCCGGCTCCCCCACGTAGCATCTCCTTGGTATGAAGGTTTGGAGAAGCGGCTGGATGTACAGAATAGTTGATGACCACTTAGTGTGTTTACACGAGCAGAAATAAGAAGCGTCTCTGGTTACAGTAGAAAGGCTCCAGTGTATCGCCGAGGGGAGCGCAAGTATTTTATCTATTTTGGAGAAGACACCACCTTCCCCTAAGTGACCAGAATGTCTGCGGACCATCATTTTCTCTCTAAACGTTTACAATGACTCTTGTAATAAATGTTTACATACGTGCACCGCATGCAGGAAGCGCCACGAGAGCGCCAATAATATGAAGCTAAATATTTGGAAATGTATTGAAATGTTAGGACACATCTCTTATTGTTGGCACCGCTGCATGGGCTCTGTGTAAATGCTGCACAGATTCAACCACAAATATTTCTGCTGAGATTCACTTCCACTTCCATGAAAAAACACAAACTCCAAGGTTCCCGGTAAAGTTCAGAGGACTAAAATAGGGCAAGTAACAAAGAAGATGGCGGCATCTTAGAGGGTGGAGGTGGCCATATACATCATACGATTGTCACCTGAATCCGGTGATTTCTGTGGGAACTGCCAAACCTCTCATGTGTCCGGTGATGCCAAATATCCCCTGATCACAGGTGCTATAGGAAAGGTCAGGCAGACTGAATCCAAAATTTTGTTTCTCGACTTGAAAGATTGGATCTGACCCTTTGAAGTGCTGCTAAAATTCTCAGCAGTTTATCATATAATCCGTGAAATATGGATCCTCGGTAAATCATATTTCCTAAAACTTAACACTGGATCAGGTACTCTATTCCCAGCATCATTGTTGTTAATGATGTTAGGAGTCCAGCTCCCGTCCTGTAGTGTAATCATGTTTCCCCTACAGGACTGATGTTCCGCAGGGGGGCAGTGGCTCCTACCATCATAGGGTTCAGTCCAGGAAATCATAGTGGATTTGCTTGCCTAAAGCCAACAGAGGCGTGATGCCCATGTGACGCTTGATTAGTGATCCTATGGAATTGCTATGGGAGCTTCTATACACAACTCACACATTTTACGCTCACCTGGATACATTAGCGTTGGCTCGGATTTTCACATGGCAGAGGATATTTGGTAATCTTTCGGGCACCAACACTCGGATCTGGTCCACGGCACTGCACAGCTTCAGGTATCCCAAATACAGACCAGGAGGCAGAGCCTGGCTGCTTCTTCTGTGATAAGCCAATTTATCCTGGAGGGTATAAAGGGGTCGGTGTTAATGACAATATAGAAATATAATTATTCATTTATAAAAAAACTGGGTGGAAAAACAGGCACAATATGTCAGGCCCAGTTATAGTTTTTTTTTAATTGTCTTTATCTATGTGTTCTACTTTAAGAAAATCTACCATTTTTTTAATGTATTGTGAACCAAACATACCTTGAGAATGCAGTAGCTACACTGGTGCAGAATAATATCCTGTTTAATCTCTGAACAAAGTTGTTCTGTTCAAAAAACAATTATAAAATTCAGGACAGTTGGTTGCAGACTGATAATCAGATTACAAGGAGCTTCCTGAACCGTCCAGACAGGACTAATAAACCTGATACGGATGATGCATACGCAGCAGCTGGGGGATAGTGCAGCAATTGATTACTTGTGCCAGGGACAGGGACAACACAATGAATACAGTGTTTTCTGAAGCAGTGCATAATGAGGGTAAGAGGAAAAGCGCCGGGACAGCCACAGGAGTGACAGAGCCTCATTATCATCATTTTATAATTGTTTTTTCAGCAAGCCACTCAGTTCCGGGATTAAACAAGATATGTTTCTGCATTCTCGAGGGATGTTTGGTTCATAATGCATGAAAATAATGTGTTGATTTTTTTAAAGTATCAGACTACACAGGTTTATTTTGTAGTCTGTTGCAATGGCTCTACACGACCACTGATTACACAAAACAAAAATGACTGGAGTCATCCTATAATGGGCATCTTATTCCCATCCAGATGATTACAGTAAGTGCAGAGCTGGGTTTCTTGAATGGATCATTTCAGAATTTTAGGTGACAGGTCAGATCAGAATACATCCCTGGAGATAACACAACTCGCTCACTTCCTTCCTCCAACTACTGTAAGCCGAGAAGGTCAACTCACATGCAGTGTCATCAGCAGGACGTCCAGGGCGCTGGGCTCCTCCGGTGATGAGACAGACTTCCTGTTAGTCTGCAGTTTGAAGATGGGCATCCAGCGCACGTTCTCCAACGTCTGGCTCAGCTTCACCTCCTTCAGAGTCACAATCACAATGTTTCCTTGTTTATCCTTAATGGGCTCAAAGAAAACTTGTCCCAGATCCTGGAATCCTAAAAGACCCTGGCAATGGATGCGGACATTGAGGGATGACACATTGTAACAGCAACACATGATCTTGTAGATATGCAGCAGCTCGTGACATGGAAAGAGAAGCTCAGCGTATGACTGTGAGCTGACCCCCTGTCACCATGTCAGTCCTGCACATGGAAGTGACATTTCTCTCATTGCAATTACATTTAAAGGGGTATTCTGATTTTATGAGGAAAAGTTTCCTTAACGTATAGTGAAAAGTTCTGCAAGTTTCTCATAAGTAATCATTTTCTAGATCTTACAGACCTTATACTACACTACAGCTGGGCAGGTAATGTCACATACACAGATCTCTCCTGTGCTAAGGGAGTACTGGAGTCCATGCTGTTTCCCTCACCAAGGACTGTGACAAGCATTTGTTATATATGGTTTTTGGTGTCTGGTTGTGCACATGTTGGGTTCCTCTTTTGTAAAATTGCTGCCTGTTGTCAATGGATGGCAACAAAGAATAGGAATCAGACAAGTCTCATCACCTTGACCCATACAAAATTGGTCTGCAATCTTAAAGGGGTTGTATTAATGACATATCCGCAGGATACACCAAATATGTAGGGTGCTTTTACTACTTTTCCATCCACTTCTGCACCAAGACCAACCACTGTGCAGGCTGCTGCAGCATTTAGTTCAGTTTGAACAGAGTTCTGCACATTGGGCGGCCAGGGCACCTCCATGCTGGGAGAAGTGGTAGTCTGGTATAAGTGCAGGGTCCCCTTCATTGTCAGGAGGCTTGTTTAGGTCCAGGGGGTCAGATATGCACAGATCATGATGTGATGGCATATACACGAGGTGGCTACTCCTTCATACTAGACATGGAGGATCATACCTGCATTTGTGATACAGCGAGTAACATTTTGAAGCGGGTCTGCAGAATACAAGAGCAGGAGGATTGTGACACGGTGACACATTGTCGCAGCCACAAGATGTCATCCCACATACAGGATACCTAAGGAGGAAAAACAGGGTGTGGAAATCTATCATCAATACCCATCATGATAAGCCAAGGACACTAATAGATCCAGGCACTGTTACTGCGGTAATCTTCTTATATTTGTTATCAAAGGCCTCCTTCATTCCACTTTTAATTTATGCTAATGGGACTGAAGGGCTCCTGGGGGTGTAATCAGACTGTTACACTGTCTCACCCTCAGCAATTCCCCCTCTCCCTCTGCTTGATGTAATCTCACATATTGGGAGGGGGATTTACCCTTCTGCTCATATGCATCATTTTAAAAGTTGCTTTTAGAAGGAAGGTCATGGATAATAACTATAAGAGGATTACCACAGTCACTGTGTAAGTGTCCCTAGTTTATGATGCTGGATTTTGATGGTAGAATTTGTTTATGTTTTATAGTCAAATGTAGAAATATCAGGAAGGGAATCAGATGCATCATCCTCAGTGTAATGCCCATAGCTAATATAATGCCCCCTGGCTGCAGCTCTCACCTTGGTGAACCATAGGAAGTCCTGCATGAGGAGACATGAGTAGGAGTCATCGATCTCCACTACTGGGATCTGGTCTTCATGAGTCACTAGAACATTGTCATCCTTATAAAATATGGACGCCAGATACAGACCCCTGGAAACGGATACATAAGATATTACATGGGAAATGAAAGAATAGTACTGGTCTCATCAGCCCCTTCTGTCTGGTATTTCTCTACAGGCAAACATAGGGGGACAATCTGCTACATGCTGAGGGCATTTTAAGGTTCTGCCTGTAATGTGCCCTGTCCATTGTATACAGTGGGAAGGCTCTGCATTGTGTATGTTCTTTCATCATTCCCTATACACTGGTGTGACGTTATACACTGGAGCATCCTCTGACACAAACCATAATGAGAACAGCCCCTTAGCTAACATTAACCAGGTGATGGGTCACCCCAGTCATCCCCCTTGTATAATACCTCTTAAGTCCTTTTAGAAACTTGCTGCTGGGATGAAAGAGATGTTTCAAGCTCTTAGAAACAGAATGTTTCCTGCTCTGTGGTTGGTTTTTGAACGGCTCTGGAACACAGAATATCTCAGGTGAGCCCAGGTATAGCAGTAGTCAGAGGCCGGTCAGTATAGTGCAGGTCCGTCTTACCATGGCACACACAGTGCTGGTGACCAGTCTTCACCTGACCGAGCAGCAGATCAAGGGCTTCTGCTTGGCCTCTCCTTCTTGGTGGCCGACCATCGTACTCTCTCCAGTCTGGGGAACAGTGATGGGAAGATAAATGTTACACAGGTCACCAGGCCCCACTGTCACGCCAAACACCTGATGCACCATGGAGGAGATTTTATATCCCTGTACCTTTTGCCCTAAAATAAGTGCAAGTATATATTACACTTACTAGATGGGATGGCAAATGCTGGAAGTGATGTCTGCGGAGGTCCCCAGCCTTTCATGTTATATGCAGACACTTGCACATAATATCTGGTGCCCTGTGAAAGATCAGATATAACATAAAGGCACATATATGGTTAACGTGTATTATACACAATTACACATATACTGGCAAATGTATGGTGTGTGCTCAGCGCTCCGCTCGCCCATTCACAGCTACTAGAAGCCATCATGAGGATGAGGTGACACTCCATGCACTTTGTGACTTTTCCACTTGTGGTTTTTGGGGGACGGAGGGGCTCTCAATATCTGACAGCAAGTGTCAGATACTCAACATCCCTCCTACTGGAGAACCGTATCAGCATCCTGGGAATGCCCATACAGTATAAAGCCATGGCTGAGGATGAAGCAATAGGTTCCTTGCTCTGCCGGTGCACTAGGGTGACCCCCAGACATGACTTGGCTCCTCAGGCAATGCTGTTTTCTGCAGGAATAACTGAGGGATAGCACAGAAAGCACATGTAGAGAGCGTAGATATTCTTCTATGATTGTCATTGTGCCATTGCGCTCCTGTCATCTCCTGTGTAACGTGAGCCCGGAAACAATAGAATGGGGTCCTGTAACACATGCCAACTTCCAGACTGTCAAACCTGCCTTATCACAGCCGAGAAACGTTTCAGTGTTAATCTCTGCAACGAACACTTTGATACTGTATAGTATGTGCTCATGTCTATGCTGCTGCTGTGCAGGTCACATTGTCAGAAGCTCATCCATCATTCGGCCTGTGAGATCCCAGTGCAGACACAATGCTGTGGTGGTGGCGGAGGTTTGGGGTGATGCCGGGGAGGCACATCCAGCTGTCATGCCGTTCTCAGAGAGATAAAACAGCTCGGCTCACCACCCCCGACCAGCCTGTGACCTTGTTAGCTGTAGGGGTTGAGCCCCAGAGATAGAAAAGGTGACGGAGTGGAGTCACAGCTCCTGTTCCCCAATTAGCTATGGAGCTGGTGAGAGGGTTTTGATCTGTGTAGGTGGCGGATGGCCAAGTCCTGATTTATTATGAGAGTGGGGATAAAGGGTGGGGGTGGGAGTCATGACAGACACTTGTAGGAGACGCCTGAATAAAGTGCCTAATATTATCTATATAGAGAATTTATAGGGTTTTGTAGGAGAGGCAATTAGGAATTTGGTCATTATTTCCCAGTGTTGTAAATCTGCATTCACCTGCTGCATTGTCTACAGTCCATCTGCTGCGGCACTGTCTAGGCCGTGCCACCAGACAAGACGACTGCTGACAAGATGCCAGGGCCCTTCATTAGAACCAGCAGAATGGAAAACTGAACATAATATTGTATATTACATACAAAGGGAGGAAAACAATGGCCATTCATAAAGTGAGAACATATGCAGCTGCTGCAAAACTACAACTCCCAGCATGCCCTACAGCTGAAAGTTGTGGTGATACAAGCTATAAGCATACACTGAGATCTAATACATGATAAAATCCCCAAAAACTGCACCCAGCCTATGAAGAAGCCCTAACAATCGACGAGCACGAGGGGAAGCAAGCAAGAATGAGGCCCTGCAGCAAAACATGGCTGACACAGCAACACATCCCTGTGATAGCAGCAAGGGAAGAAAACTCCTCATTGCACTGTGACTATAGTTATTATACAACCCCTTTAATGAATGTATGGAAACCAGAGGGCAGCAATTAATTTGGCCAAAAAATTCTGATCTCATTTTATAATAATGGAGCAGAACAATTATCACTTACCGAAACAAGACCCCGAATATTGAACTGGAGGTTTCTCAGCTTCTCGATGACGACTTCTCCCACATTCGGAGAGAACGATGATGACAAACTCCATTCCACTATAGAATGACATACACAAGTGTTATACACACAGGCAGGCCCCAAATTATAACTCGGCTACAGATGAACCTCTGGATGTAAGAGTTATCACAGGTGACTGCAATGCAGCTTTATTATTCATTTTGAGTTGTCATGTGCACAACGATTAAGAAAATTTAAGACCAAAACATTTTTGTCTGGAATTACACATACAAATATACCTGTTCCAACTTACAAATACAACTCAATTCAACTTAAGAACAAACTTACAGAACCTGATACTTAACCTATATAAATGGATACATTTACACTCCCCTGCTAGAACACCACCATCAATCCATGTAAGACTATTAGACTTATGTCACCCTGACCACCAGGAATAATAGGTGTTAGCCAGCACATCAGTCATAACCAGCTGATCATATTTATTATACGTGATAACCCCCATAGTTAAGGGTATTCCCAACTTTTATAGGATGTTTAATAATGTGGGATACATACAGGCCCCACCTCTGTGGAGGAGGGGGGTTCCTCAGCCCCCCATCCCACCAGGGAAGTGTGGTTCATATGTGTGGTGTTCTCTCCCATTATTTTTTGCCATTTCCATGATTACCTTTGTATTTAGTGACTACGGCCGAGTTGACGCTCAGGGGCTCCTGGAATGTGACTTGTAGGGTGTAGCTGCTGGTGACGGCTAGACGGACATTGGTTGGGGGATCCGGGACTCCTATTAAACAGCACAGAAGGAGAATCTGTTACAGGAGGGTTACATTTCTGGTTCTTGCTACCTGAAAATATATAAATATTGTCTTTTATGATTCAATATCATAGTTCATTATTCAGAGGTTGTGAATGCCCTGTTGATACAAGGTCATAGGTGTGAACTTACGAGCATGCTCAAATCCTGCCTTCATGCGCTTGTAGAGCCGGTATCTCCATTCCCACGATTTCAGCTGCTTTTCCTTTTCAGAACAATCTACATTTGGGGCTTCATTGACCACCTGAGCTGTGAGGTCGTTCACCCTTTGCTCCGCCTCCCGGACCAACGTGGACAGGTGGAGCGATCTGCTTTCCAGGCTCATAACTACAGGGACAGAACTGACTGCGGTTATTATAATGTATGCACAGGGGGGGGGACATCACATTACAACAAAGGCTCCGCTTCTGGTATTGCAGATCTGCTCCATTTACTTAGGGGAACCTGTCACCACAGGGCTCTTTTTAAATGGGGACCCCTACGTCACAAGTGGATGCTGGAATAGAGGGAGGTTGTGGGAGGGGGGAGGGATCGATGCTGAATTCAAACTATCCCTTTGAAAAGCCCAATCCCGGGACTTCTGTGGGTGAGCTGGCAGGGATCCAGGTAAACCTTCCCATACAATATTTCTGTAACCAATTCATATATTCCAAAGTACTGTCTTTTGTAAGCTGTCCTCATTTAAGAGCCCCGTATGGAGTTAGCAAAAGTATGGGGGTTAAAAATGATCTTTATTGTGTAAACATCACTAGGGGATTGAAATTTTCTTTCATGAGCAAACCCCTTTAAATTAGGATGAATTCAACAGGTTATCCCAAGTACTGTCATCTATCCACAAGATCCTGTGGATAGCAGATCACATATTTATCTGTAACTCACACTCATAATGCAGGGTGGACTCCTGTGTATGTACTCACAGTGAGGACTCTCCTTTGCTCCGGCTTGTAGCAGCGTCTTGGCAATTGGAGCGTTGTTGGTCATAATGGCGATATCCAGCGGCAGCAGCCCCTCGCTATTGGGGGTGTTGAGGTCCAGCTCGTCCACACTGTATTGCTTCAATAGTTCTTGCACCCGGTCAAGGTCCTGCATTTCTACTGCCTCAAAGAGAGCAGCGTTCCCCTGAAACTGTATGGAGATCATTAGTAACTGCGCTACATACAGTACGTCCATATCTGTGTCACAGGTGAGTACTGCTTTCCAATGTTGCTCCCCCTAGTGGCCACAGCAGCCAAACAGAATTTTATTATTGAATGGTTTGATAATTTGATCTCACGTCTGTCAATATCATTAGCGCTCAGATGTTTTCTAGCATTCATCATATGATACAGACAGGCCGTACACAATTCTTCTTCTATTGCTTCAATGCAACTAAATTACTAGATAGATTTGCAAAAATGTTTTGTTAGTAATATCCTAGTGTACTATGTATACAGCTCCTGGGCAGAGATGGTTTGCAGTCTGTAACCACAACACATTGGTCAGCACAGGTGCTGTATACAAAAACTGGTAGAGTAATGTATAATGCATAACAGGTATGTTAATAGGATGGCTGGGAGATGGCCAGGAAGCTTTCAGACACCCCCCACACCGTCCCTTCCTTACACCTGCCATCACATCTTCTTAAAGGGTTAGCACACGGCCACTATTATGTCCCCGACCAATGTAAGTGAAGGCGGCTGAGCAATAAAAATGTGTATGTTCCTGTGTTCCTGCATACTGACGGCTTCCCATGTTACTGCCTTTAGCTCGTTTCCTGACACTGCTAATCCTTGACTTGCTGATCTTCTGTAATTGACCCTGGCTTGTTTTTGACTTGGTATCTCCTGTCTCTACATCAGCTTACGGCCGTGGCTAGGACACTGTTCATACACTGTAGACGCACCAGACACGATTTCCGCAGCCGCTCCTTCTCGTTCCGTGCGGCCAAGCTGCTTTCATCGAAGGACGTGTAGTTGACTCTAAACTTCCCAGACAGGTTTCTGTAGAGTCTCTTGGCGGCATTGGGTGAGGAGGGGCCCGATGGCTTCTTGGGCTGCCCCAACTGGAGGTCCCTCATCTGTTGTGTCATTTTTGGTGAGGGCGACCTACTTGAGAGAAGAAAGAATAAGAGAATGAACCCAATGACTGTCTCACCATTAATAAATATCTGGAAGGCTGTATAAATAATCCACAGCCCCTCCCCGCTGCTCTGAGTGACTGCTGTAGAGTTCATCCAGAGCCTACTGCAGCTTTTACTTGCAGCAGGATGGAAGGGCTACAGGAAAGCTCAAGAGCATACACAAAGGTGTGGACCAATGCCCAACACGGTCTGCAGATTCCCTTTAAGTGATATTTTCAACAACATTTCAGTAACTATACAGAAATTTTAGTTTTGGGTAAATTTTGGAGTCATTTACTAGCAGCTTCATCTCAGTTCAGCAAGTAGTAGCTCAGTGTTTTTGCTTGGTGTCCACCATATAGTCAGAAAGCATATGAGAAGTGGCTCATACGTCATCCATAGTGTCTGCTCCTTTGTACCTGATGTGTGTTTATGGGTGGCTATACATGGAGCGCGGGCGAGCAGCCGGGCTGGAGACAGATATATACACAGTTAGGAGATTCTTTCTCCGTTTGGCGCGGGGAGATGACCCCATGTACACATTTATTACACGGCCGTGTCACAACACCTCTCTGTCTCTCCAGAAATGTTATGGCACCCCCTAATCTTGCACCCCTATATGATTTACAGTAGCTGACGGGACAGCGCATTATTTTATTATTTTTATTCGTTAACCATCTTGATGCCAGTCAAGGCGTGGAGGGGTCCGTCTGACTGTCTTGAGTTAATAACTCAAATAACTCACTAAGAACTCGTGTCCCCGGGTAAGAATTTGCTGTGGAGACGGAGCCACTTCAGACCCTTTAAATCCGGCACCGGGAGAGAAGGGCGAGAATTCCACTGACTGTCTCCATAGGAAACCTGTCCTATACCGCGCCTATACTCTACCCGTCCCAGGGATATAGCAGGGGCCCTGCTGCACTATATAAAGCCCCCAATACTGCTAATTGTGTTAGCCATCCCTAGTCTGGGGAACAGGTGGAGAATAATCGGGCTAATTGCGGTATATTTTAGTGCTCAGATTGCCTTTCTATGGATGTCCTTATCGAGTAGAGCTGGGATAATTCTCCCGTCTTCTTCTATAGCTATTCCCTACACCCCCTCCCTTCTCTTCCCTCATGGCCAGTACAAGTTCATGCTAAATATGGCGACTTTCATTCTCCAGGGGGTGAAACTTGAACCTCGGCACCAGGCTGACTGGAATCGGCACAGGGTCGGGGTTACGAGGACCACACATTCCCAGTTTATACACTCCCCTGGCCCGGCTCGTAGCACTGTGGACACTCGCTAAGTGCACTATATATACACTGCTGTGTACCCAGGCCCTAGCAGGGTATCCATAGTGGATATAGCAAGCTAGCAAGACAACTTTGCCTTATATCTCTGAAGCATTAAAGAAAATAAAGCCATAAAATAAGAACAGGTTCTTTACTGACCCTATGACAACACTCCCTGTCCTCTGGCCTGTCAGTGTTGCCACAAGGAGATAGATCACCTTCTACATTCATGTACAGCTGTGTCTGTAGAGGCAGTGTGAATGGCTCCTGCACTAGACCACCAGGGATACTAACCCTTTGCTGCCCAAAGTCACCCAAGGTGTTTACATTCATCCAAACTGACTGGTATGCACACCCTAAAGCGCACCCGTCACCAGGAATGTCATTTTAACTGATGACATATTACAATAGCCTATGCTATACGGATTTTAAAAACGCCTTTGTCAGCATTCTGAGTTATTTCAGTACTTTACATAATTTCATTTCAAATTACCTGGCTCCCTGCCAGCAGCTTGTGGTAACGCTATGGGGGCCGCAGCCTGACCCCACAGAAAATGGTAAATAACTCTCATTATCTTCTCTCCTCTTGGCCATAGGGTGGCAGATCTATTTCTGGAAACAGAATACAATGACAAAATAGAGATCTTCTCTGCCGCTGCCCTAATACTGCCCTTTAACTCCTTCTGGACCAAGATGTGGGGTATTACCTAGAGAGGGACCAAGGTGACATATGCCAGGGCTGTGCGGATGTCCTACTTTCCTCTATATTTGTAAGCAATTGCCGCATTAGTCTCCCTATTAATGTAACAAAACAATTGAGAAGCCATCAGTGTGCCACGGGACGTGCTGCCACGAGGTGCCATCAGACAAGTATGACAAGTACATCACTACACGATCATTTTATATAGGCTTAATATACCAAACATTTTTTATGAAGATTTAGAGTATTGCATAAAATTCCATAAATGTCGTTCCCGCTCTTTTCTTGGGGTCCCTGTACAGCGCCCCCTCCTGGGTGTCCCAGGGCTTTTCCACTCACTGAACATTTTCTATTTTACTACTGTGATAAAAATAACGATATATACTATTCCTGTGGAAGAAAGATAATCAAGCACATAATATCAGCCCCAGCACAACCGAAAATATGTGGCCCCTAAAAGCTCCTAATATTAACTAGACGTGGGCCAATCATAGCATAGATTATCCTGCCACATTCCCGGCATGCCAGTCTCTGCTATGTCCCTACCTACAGCAGGCGAGTGTTTACCTTGTCTATGGCTGGAGCCAGCCAGGATATAATATACGATCAGCGTTATCCTCTCTCTATATATAGATTGTCATACAATGCGTATACAGATAAAAAAAGAATAAAAGTCTGGGGAGACTTCGAGAAGAGGCGATGCTGCGGAGCAGGGCATGCTGGGAGTTGTACTCCCACAACAGCTGGGGAGACCCCGCTTGTAGGTCATTGTATGATCCGGACCCCTGCTGTTACGATGGGCCGCAGCTTGTTTACA